>JAAAWM010010440.1:0-40000 GCA_036873465.1 Thinopyrum obtusiflorum | reverse complement strand
CCCCCCCCCCCCCCCCCCCCCCCCCCCCCCCCCCCCCCCCCCCCCCCCCCCCCCCCCCCCCCCCCCCCCCCCCCCCCCCCCCCCCCCCCCCCCCCCCCCCCCCCCCCCCCCCCCCCCCCCCCCCCCCCCCCCCCCCCCCCCCCCCCCCCCCCCCCCCCCCCCCCCCCCCCCCCCCCCCCCCCCCCCCCCCCCCCCCCCCCCCCCCCCCCCCCCCCCCCCCCCCCCCCCCCCCCCCCCCCCCCCCCCCCCCCCCCCCCCCCCCCCCCCCCCCCCCCCCCCCCCCCCCCCCCCCCCCCCCCCCCCCCCCCCCCCCCCCCCCCCCCCCCCCCCCCCCCCCCCCCCCCCCCCCCCCCCCCCCCCCCCCCCCCCCCCCCCCCCCCCCCCCCCCCCCCCCCCCCCCCCCCCCCCCCCCCCCCCCCCCCCCCCCCCCCCCCCCCCCCCCCCCCCCCCCCCCCCCCCCCCCCCCCCCCCCCCCCCCCCCCCCCCCCCCCCCCCCCCCCCCCCCCCCCCCCCCCCCCCCCCCCCCCCCCCCCCCCCCCCCCCCCCCCCCCCCCCCCCCCCCCCCCCCCCCCCCCCCCCCCCCCCCCCCCCCCCCCCCCCCCCCCCCCCCCCCCCCCCCCCCCCCCCCCCCCCCCCCCCCCCCCCCCCCCCCCCCCCCCCCCCCCCCCCCCCCCCCCCCCCCCCCCCCCCCCCCCCCCCCCCCCCCCCCCCCCCCCCCCCCCCCCCCCCCCCCCCCCCCCCCCCCCCCCCCCCCCCCCCCCCCCCCCCCCCCCCCCCCCCCCCCCCCCCCCCCCCCCCCCCCCCCCCCCCCCCCCCCCCCCCCCCCCCCCCCCCCCCCCCCCCCCCCCCCCCCCCCCCCCCCCCCCCCCCCCCCCCCCCCCCCCCCCCCCCCCCCCCCCCCCCCCCCCCCCCCCCCCCCCCCCCCCCCCCCCCCCCCCCCCCCCCCCCCCCCCCCCCCCCCCCCCCCCCCCCCCCCCCCCCCCCCCCCCCCCCCCCCCCCCCCCCCCCCCCCCCCCCCCCCCCCCCCCCCCCCCCCCCCCCCCCCCCCCCCCCCCCCCCCCCCCCCCCCCCCCCCCCCCCCCCCCCCCCCCCCCCCCCCCCCCCCCCCCCCCCCCCCCCCCCCCCCCCCCCCCCCCCCCCCCCCCCCCCCCCCCCCCCCCCCCCCCCCCCCCCCCCCCCCCCCCCCCCCCCCCCCCCCCCCCCCCCCCCCCCCCCCCCCCCCCCCCCCCCCCCCCCCCCCCCCCCCCCCCCCCCCCCCCCCCCCCCCCCCCCCCCCCCCCCCCCCCCCCCCCCCCCCCCCCCCCCCCCCCCCCCCCCCCCCCCCCCCCCCCCCCCCCCCCCCCCCCCCCCCCCCCCCCCCCCCCCCCCCCCCCCCCCCCCCCCCCCCCCCCCCCCCCCCCCCCCCCCCCCCCCCCCCCCCCCCCCCCCCCCCTTGTTCCCTTTGTCATCGGTATGTTACTTGCCCGAGATTCGATCGTCGGTATCCTAATACCTAGTTCAATCTCGTTACCGGCAAGTCTCTTTACTCGTTCCGTAATACATAATCCCGCTACTAACTCATTAGTTGCATTGCTTGCAAGGCGTATAGTGATGTGCATTACCGAGAGGGCCCAGAGATACCTCTCCGACAATCGGAGTGAAAAATCCTAATCTTGATCTATGCCAACTCAACAAGTACCATCGGAGACACCTGTAGAGCACCTTTATAATCACCCAGTTATGTTGTGACGTTTAGTAGCACACAAAGTGTTCCTCCGGTATTCGGGAGTTGCATAATTCATAGTCATAGGAACATGTATAAGTCATGAAGAAAGCAATAGCAATATACTAAACGATCAAATGCTAAGCTAACGGAATGGGTCAAGTCAATCACATCATTCTCTAATGATGTGATCCTGTTAATCAAATGACAACTCATGTCTATGGCTAGGAAACTTAACCATCTTTTGATTCAACGAGCTAGTCAAGTAGAGGCATACTAGTGACACTCTGTTTGTCTATGTATTCACACATGTACTAAGTTTCCGGTTAATACAATTCTAGCATGAATAATAAACATTTATCATGATATAAGGAAATATAAATAACAACTTTATTATTGCCTAATGGGCATATTTCCTTCAATTAGGTCTCCGTGATCATATCCGGGACTCCGAACTACCTTCGGTTCATCAAAGCACATAAACTCATATTACCGATCATCACCGAACGTTAAGCGTGCGGACCCTACGGGTTCGAGAACTATGTAGACAAGACCGAGACACGTTGCCGGTCAATAACCAATAGCGGAACCTGGATGCTCATATTGGCTCCTACATATTCTCCCCCCCCCCCCCCCCCCCCCCCCCCCCCCCCCCCCCCCCCCCCCCCCCCCCCCCCCCCCCCCCCCCCCCCCCCCCCCCCCCCCCCCCCCCCCCCCCCCCCCCCCCCCCCCCCCCCCCCCCCCCCCCCCCCCCCCCCCCCCCCCCCCCCCCCCCCCCCCCCCCCCCCCCCCCCCCCCCCCCCCCCCCCCCCCCCCCCCCCCCCCCCCCCCCCCCCCCCCCCCCCCCCCCCCCCCCCCCCCCCCCCCCCCCCCCCCCCCCCCCCCCCCCCCCCCCCCCCCCCCCCCCCCCCCCCCCCCCCCCCCCCCCCCCCCCCCCCCCCCCCCCCCCCCCCCCCCCCCCCCCCCCCCCCCCCCCCCCCCCCCCCCCCCCCCCCCCCCCCCCCCCCCCCCCCCCCCCCCCCCCCCCCCCCCCCCCCCCCCCCCCCCCCCCCCCCCCCCCCCCCCCCCCCCCCCCCCCCCCCCCCCCCCCCCCCCCCCCCCCCCCCCCCCCCCCCCCCCCCCCCCCCCCCCCCCCCCCCCCCCCCCCCCCCCCCCCCCCCCCCCCCCCCCCCCCCCCCCCCCCCCCCCCCCCCCCCCCCCCCCCCCCCCCCCCCCCCCCCCCCCCCCCCCCCCCCCCCCCCCCCCCCCCCCCCCCCCCCCCCCCCCCCCCCCCCCCCCCCCCCCCCCCCCCCCCCCCCCCCCCCCCCCCCCCCCCCCCCCCCCCCCCCCCCCCCCCCCCCCCCCCCCCCCCCCCCCCCCCCCCCCCCCCCCCCCCCCCCCCCCCCCCCCCCCCCCCCCCCCCCCCCCCCCCCCCCCCCCCCCCCCCCCCCCCCCCCCCCCCCCCCCCCCCCCCCCCCCCCCCCCCCCCCCCCCCCCCCCCCCCCCCCCCCCCCCCCCCCCCCCCCCCCCCCCCCCCCCCCCCCCCCCCCCCCCCCCCCCCCCCCCCCCCCCCCCCCCCCCCCCCCCCCCCCCCCCCCCCCCCCCCCCCCCCCCCCCCCCCCCCCCCCCCCCCCCCCCCCCCCCCCCCCCCCCCCCCCCCCCCCCCCCCCCCCCCCCCCCCCCCCCCCCCCCCCCCCCCCCCCCCCCCCCCCCCCCCCCCCCCCCCCCCCCCCCCCCCCCCCCCCCCCCCCCCCCCCCCCCCCCCCCCCCCCCCCCCCCCCCCCCCCCCCCCCCCCCCCCCCCCCCCCCCCCCCCCCCCCCCCCCCCCCCCCCCCCCCCCCCCCCCCCCCCCCCCCCCCCCCCCCCCCCCCCCCCCCCCCCCCCCCCCCCCCCCCCCCCCCCCCCCCCCCCCCCCCCCCCCCCCCCCCCCCCCCCCCCCCCCCCCCCCCCCCCCCCCCCCCCCCCCCCCCCCCCCCCCCCCCCCCCCCCCCCCCCCCCCCCCCCCCCCCCCCCCCCCCCCCCCCCCCCCCCCCCCCCCCCCCCCCCCCCCCCCCCCCCCCCCCCCCCCCCCCCCCCCCCCCCCCCCCCCCCCCCCCCCCCCCCCCCCCCCCCCCCCCCCCCCCCCCCCCCCCCCCCCCCCCCCCCCCCCCCCCCCCCCCCCCCCCCCCCCCCCCCCCCCCCCCCCCCCCCCCCCCCCCCCCCCCCCCCCCCCCCCCCCCCCCCCCCCCCCCCCCCCCCCCCCCCCCCCCCCCCCCCCCCCCCCCCCCCCCCCCCCCCCCCCCCCCCCCCCCCCCCCCCCCCCCCCCCCCCCCCCCCCCCCCCCCCCCCCCCCCCCCCCCCCCCCCCCCCCCCCCCCCCCCCCCCCCCCCCCCCCCCCCCCCCCCCCCCCCCCCCCCCCCCCCCCCCCCCCCCCCCCCCCCCCCCCCCCCCCCCCCCCCCCCCCCCCCCCCCCCCCCCCCCCCCCCCCCCCCCCCCCCCCCCCCCCCCCCCCCCCCCCCCCCCCCCCCCCCCCCCCCCCCCCCCCCCCCCCCCCCCCCCCCCCCCCCCCCCCCCCCCCCCCCCCCCCCCCCCCCCCCCCCCCCCCCCCCCCCCCCCCCCCCCCCCCCCCCCCCCCCCCCCCCCCCCCCCCCCCCCCCCCCCCCCCCCCCCCCCCCCCCCCCCCCCCCCCCCCCCCCCCCCCCCCCCCCCCCCCCCCCCCCCCCCCCCCCCCCCCCCCCCCCCCCCCCCCCCCCCCCCCCCCCCCCCCCCCCCCCCCCCCCCCCCCCCCCCCCCCCCCCCCCCCCCCCCCCCCCCCCCCCCCCCCCCCCCCCCCCCCCCCCCCCCCCCCCCCCCCCCCCCCCCCCCCCCCCCCCCCCCCCCCCCCCCCCCCCCCCCCCCCCCCCCCCCCCCCCCCCCCCCCCCCCCCCCCCCCCCCCCCCCCCCCCCCCCCCCCCCCCCCCCCCCCCCCCCCCCCCCCCCCCCCCCCCCCCCCCCCCCCCCCCCCCCCCCCCCCCCCCCCCCCCCCCCCCCCCCCCCCCCCCCCCCCCCCCCCCCCCCCCCCCCCCCCCCCCCCCCCCCCCCCCCCCCCCCCCCCCCCCCCCCCCCCCCCCCCCCCCCCCCCCCCCCCCCCCCCCCCCCCCCCCCCCCCCCCCCCCCCCCCCCCCCCCCCCCCCCCCCCCCCCCCCCCCCCCCCCCCCCCCCCCCCCCCCCCCCCCCCCCCCCCCCCCCCCCCCCCCCCCCCCCCCCCCCCCCCCCCCCCCCCCCCCCCCCCCCCCCCCCCCCCCCCCCCCCCCCCCCCCCCCCCCCCCCCCCCCCCCCCCCCCCCCCCCCCCCCCCCCCCCCCCCCCCCCCCCCCCCCCCCCCCCCCCCCCCCCCCCCCCCCCCCCCCCCCCCCCCCCCCCCCCCCCCCCCCCCCCCCCCCCCCCCCCCCCCCCCCCCCCCCCCCCCCCCCCCCCCCCCCCCCCCCCCCCCCCCCCCCCCCCCCCCCCCCCCCCCCCCCCCCCCCCCCCCCCCCCCCCCCCCCCCCCCCCCCCCCCCCCCCCCCCCCCCCCCCCCCCCCCCCCCCCCCCCCCCCCCCCCCCCCCCCCCCCCCCCCCCCCCCCCCCCCCCCCCCCCCCCCCCCCCCCCCCCCCCCCCCCCCCCCCCCCCCCCCCCCCCCCCCCCCCCCCCCCCCCCCCCCCCCCCCCCCCCCCCCCCCCCCCCCCCCCCCCCCCCCCCCCCCCCCCCCCCCCCCCCCCCCCCCCCCCCCCCCCCCCCCCCCCCCCCCCCCCCCCCCCCCCCCCCCCCCCCCCCCCCCCCCCCCCCCCCCCCCCCCCCCCCCCCCCCCCCCCCCCCCCCCCCCCCCCCCCCCCCCCCCCCCCCCCCCCCCCCCCCCCCCCCCCCCCCCCCCCCCCCCCCCCCCCCCCCCCCCCCCCCCCCCCCCCCCCCCCCCCCCCCCCCCCCCCCCCCCCCCCCCCCCCCCCCCCCCCCCCCCCCCCCCCCCCCCCCCCCCCCCCCCCCCCCCCCCCCCCCCCCCCCCCCCCCCCCCCCCCCCCCCCCCCCCCCCCCCCCCCCCCCCCCCCCCCCCCCCCCCCCCCCCCCCCCCCCCCCCCCCCCCCCCCCCCCCCCCCCCCCCCCCCCCCCCCCCCCCCCCCCCCCCCCCCCCCCCCCCCCCCCCCCCCCCCCCCCCCCCCCCCCCCCCCCCCCCCCCCCCCCCCCCCCCCCCCCCCCCCCCCCCCCCCCCCCCCCCCCCCCCCCCCCCCCCCCCCCCCCCCCCCCCCCCCCCCCCCCCCCCCCCCCCCCCCCCCCCCCCCCCCCCCCCCCCCCCCCCCCCCCCCCCCCCCCCCCCCCCCCCCCCCCCCCCCCCCCCCCCCCCCCCCCCCCCCCCCCCCCCCCCCCCCCCCCCCCCCCCCCCCCCCCCCCCCCCCCCCCCCCCCCCCCCCCCCCCCCCCCCCCCCCCCCCCCCCCCCCCCCCCCCCCCCCCCCCCCCCCCCCCCCCCCCCCCCCCCCCCCCCCCCCCCCCCCCCCCCCCCCCCCCCCCCCCCCCCCCCCCCCCCCCCCCCCCCCCCCCCCCCCCCCCCCCCCCCCCCCCCCCCCCCCCCCCCCCCCCCCCCCCCCCCCCCCCCCCCCCCCCCCCCCCCCCCCCCCCCCCCCCCCCCCCCCCCCCCCCCCCCCCCCCCCCCCCCCCCCCCCCCCCCCCCCCCCCCCCCCCCCCCCCCCCCCCCCCCCCCCCCCCCCCCCCCCCCCCCCCCCCCCCCCCCCCCCCCCCCCCCCCCCCCCCCCCCCCCCCCCCCCCCCCCCCCCCCCCCCCCCCCCCCCCCCCCCCCCCCCCCCCCCCCCCCCCCCCCCCCCCCCCCCCCCCCCCCCCCCCCCCCCCCCCCCCCCCCCCCCCCCCCCCCCCCCCCCCCCCCCCCCCCCCCCCCCCCCCCCCCCCCCCCCCCCCCCCCCCCCCCCCCCCCCCCCCCCCCCCCCCCCCCCCCCCCCCCCCCCCCCCCCCCCCCCCCCCCCCCCCCCCCCCCCCCCCCCCCCCCCCCCCCCCCCCCCCCCCCCCCCCCCCCCCCCCCCCCCCCCCCCCCCCCCCCCCCCCCCCCCCCCCCCCCCCCCCCCCCCCCCCCCCCCCCCCCCCCCCCCCCCCCCCCCCCCCCCCCCCCCCCCCCCCCCCCCCCCCCCCCCCCCCCCCCCCCCCCCCCCCCCCCCCCCCCCCCCCCCCCCCCCCCCCCCCCCCCCCCCCCCCCCCCCCCCCCCCCCCCCCCCCCCCCCCCCCCCCCCCCCCCCCCCCCCCCCCCCCCCCCCCCCCCCCCCCCCCCCCCCCCCCCCCCCCCCCCCCCCCCCCCCCCCCCCCCCCCCCCCCCCCCCCCCCCCCCCCCCCCCCCCCCCCCCCCCCCCCCCCCCCCCCCCCCCCCCCCCCCCCCCCCCCCCCCCCCCCCCCCCCCCCCCCCCCCCCCCCCCCCCCCCCCCCCCCCCCCCCCCCCCCCCCCCCCCCCCCCCCCCCCCCCCCCCCCCCCCCCCCCCCCCCCCCCCCCCCCCCCCCCCCCCCCCCCCCCCCCCCCCCCCCCCCCCCCCCCCCCCCCCCCCCCCCCCCCCCCCCCCCCCCCCCCCCCCCCCCCCCCCCCCCCCCCCCCCCCCCCCCCCCCCCCCCCCCCCCCCCCCCCCCCCCCCCCCCCCCCCCCCCCCCCCCCCCCCCCCCCCCCCCCCCCCCCCCCCCCCCCCCCCCCCCCCCCCCCCCCCCCCCCCCCCCCCCCCCCCCCCCCCCCCCCCCCCCCCCCCCCCCCCCCCCCCCCCCCCCCCCCCCCCCCCCCCCCCCCCCCCCCCCCCCCCCCCCCCCCCCCCCCCCCCCCCCCCCCCCCCCCCCCCCCCCCCCCCCCCCCCCCCCCCCCCCCCCCCCCCCCCCCCCCCCCCCCCCCCCCCCCCCCCCCCCCCCCCCCCCCCCCCCCCCCCCCCCCCCCCCCCCCCCCCCCCCCCCCCCCCCCCCCCCCCCCCCCCCCCCCCCCCCCCCCCCCCCCCCCCCCCCCCCCCCCCCCCCCCCCCCCCCCCCCCCCCCCCCCCCCCCCCCCCCCCCCCCCCCCCCCCCCCCCCCCCCCCCCCCCCCCCCCCCCCCCCCCCCCCCCCCCCCCCCCCCCCCCCCCCCCCCCCCCCCCCCCCCCCCCCCCCCCCCCCCCCCCCCCCCCCCCCCCCCCCCCCCCCCCCCCCCCCCCCCCCCCCCCCCCCCCCCCCCCCCCCCCCCCCCCCCCCCCCCCCCCCCCCCCCCCCCCCCCCCCCCCCCCCCCCCCCCCCCCCCCCCCCCCCCCCCCCCCCCCCCCCCCCCCCCCCCCCCCCCCCCCCCCCCCCCCCCCCCCCCCCCCCCCCCCCCCCCCCCCCCCCCCCCCCCCCCCCCCCCCCCCCCCCCCCCCCCCCCCCCCCCCCCCCCCCCCCCCCCCCCCCCCCCCCCCCCCCCCCCCCCCCCCCCCCCCCCCCCCCCCCCCCCCCCCCCCCCCCCCCCCCCCCCCCCCCCCCCCCCCCCCCCCCCCCCCCCCCCCCCCCCCCCCCCCCCCCCCCCCCCCCCCCCCCCCCCCCCCCCCCCCCCCCCCCCCCCCCCCCCCCCCCCCCCCCCCCCCCCCCCCCCCCCCCCCCCCCCCCCCCCCCCCCCCCCCCCCCCCCCCCCCCCCCCCCCCCCCCCCCCCCCCCCCCCCCCCCCCCCCCCCCCCCCCCCCCCCCCCCCCCCCCCCCCCCCCCCCCCCCCCCCCTGACAGAATTTTTTTTCGTTCGGCCCAAAATGTCACGGATGTGTCTTTTTTTTATAGTGATGCCAGGTGGTCCTCTGCCCCCGGTCCCCCAACCGCGATCTGTTTTATGTCCGCTGCATCGTTCGCTGTAAACATAGCATCAACTCGGTCATGGTTCCAGCTGGTGGCATCTGCGTTCAGGAGATGAGCGACCTTGGTAATCCCATGCACATATTCCTGGCCCAAGGGTTTCATACTTCCGCTTCTGGGTATCCACGAGTCGTGGTGGATGTTAATTCTGGAGCCGTCCCCAATCCACCATACAAGCCCTTCTCTCAATAGATCTCTGCCAAGCAATATACTTCGGAAAGTGTATGACCCTGACGAGGAAAACAGTTGGTTTGTATACCACGGTCCTTAAAGAAAACGTCATACGTCAATAAAGCTAGGTAGCTGATTCAAAGATGTCTTGAACTTCTTTTGAAACGTGAGGTAAAACCTTTGTTTGTGACAAAAACTTGTTAGCAGTTTTGGTAATGTTGATCTTCAGTATTGCTTTAGAGAGGCAAATGAAGTGGTTGTTTAGCCAAGTCTGCCTTTACTACTAGATCTTCGTCGTTTTGCAATGATTCCATCCCCGACTTTATTTCATCCATGATTATAAACAATCTTTCGGTTCTTTGATGAATAAAGTCATATTATTGTCAAAAAAAAGGAAAAAAGATAGTTTGTTACCCAGCTAATTATGGTATTCTTCAAAGGCAGGGACGGATCCAAGGGGGGCGAGTGGGGGCAGAGACCCCTCACCCCCAACGAAATGTTTCCCCTTGATAGCGATTAGGCGGCCATGTGTATGCAGCATCACCGAATGATTAGCTTCGCCACCGATCACCCCTAATCATGTGAAAATGAAGCCCCAATCTTCAGTCTCCAAGGGCGGGGCCATAGGTAGGAAGCTAAAATCCAGCAGGCGTAGACCACCAGCAAAAGACAAAGCAGCCATTCACTGTTTAGGTCAATCATGTTTCTTTTCCGCTACACTTGTTCGACGTTGTCGCCGCATGTATAGGGTAGTTTCACTATAGTCCAACATGCGTGCGTTCACTTTACAATCGATGAAAGATCTGAAAGGGCCAATGATCCATATTTGCGGTTGCATGGGCGCGCGACCAGCAAGAGAGGCAACATGACAAGTGTCAGCTCTCTCTCTCTCTCTCTCTGTGTGTGTGTGTGTGTGTGTGTGTGTAAGTTTCCATTCATCGGTACATTCTGTCTAGTTCCACTATCTTGTTAGTTTGCCCAATCCCATTTTCCGAACATCAATAATTAGTTTGTGCATGTGTTGACGACTCGAACAATGTTCACGGTATGTACTAATAATATGTCTCCTATGGCTCGAACGTTTGATCCGCTCTAACAAATAACTTGGCCTTCCGCGTCAGGAAGAAAGATGATTGATACGCAAGTTGTGGCCACGGGACTCTCCTGTGAAAGTGAAAGCTATGCACTCCATAAGACCCTACACAATAATAACTAATGGGTGGTCTAGGAATCAAGTTATGCATGATCGTTAAGCTTCATCAACTGAGTATGAGTGAACCATGATAAGTTTTGAAACGTGTTGAATGGGTGGAGCACTGTTCACCCAATTTGGCGATGCACACTTTCACGAGTGCATAAGAACATCTCCAAGAGATCTAAAAAAGCATTCCCAATAAGTGGTTATTGGGGATGTTCCAATAGTTTAGGGGAGGTTTGCAGGTTAAGTAACTCTCTCGGTTCCATCGGGAGGGGTGTGGCGTACCGCAAAACGGGACTCCACGGGATACTGTTCATCTCCACCGTCGACCTCCTCCAGCCTCCACGGGCTACTGTTCATCCACCGTCGACCTCCTCCAGCCTCCACTTGCTCCTGTTCATCCACGGGCTCCTGTTCATCCAGCCTCCACCGCGCGCTCCTCCACCGGCTACTGTTCAACCAGCCCTCTCCACGGGGGTCCTGTTCAACCATCCCTCCACGGGCTACTGTTCATCCAGCCCTCCGCCGGCTACTGTTCAACCAGCCCTCCACCGGCTCCTGTTCAACCAGCCCTCCATGGGGTCCTGTTCATCCACCGGCTCGATCGATCGGGGTACTGTTCATCCAGCGGCAACGGCCTCTACTACCACGGGTTCCTGTTCATCCAACCCCCACCGAAAACTATTCATCCAAACCCCCAACAACGCTCACTGTTCATCCAGAGGCAGCATCGATCGGCTTCAGTTAGCAGCAGTAGCGAAGGAATCGCTCGATCGGGTTCAGTTAACAGCCATCGATCGATCGCTCGGGTTCAGTAACGCGTAGCCTGCAGTGCAATCGCTCGGGTTAAGTTAGAGCCCAACGCCTCGCTCGGGTTCAGTTAGAGCGCAACGCCTCGCACACACGCGCGTACGTACGAGAGAAACGCGCATCGCTCGGCCCCCGCCCCCCCCCCCCCCCCCCCCCCCCCCCCCCCCCCCCCCCCCCCCCCCCCCCCCCCCCCCCCCCCCCCCCCCCCCCCCCCCCCCCCCCCCCCCCCCCCCCCCCCCCCCCCCCCCCCCCCCCCCCCCCCCCCCCCCCCCCCCCCCCCCCCCCCCCCCCCCCCCCCCCCCCCCCCCCCCCCCCCCCCCCCCCCCCCCCCCCCCCCCCCCCCCCCCCCCCCCCCCCCCCCCCCCCCCCCCCCCCCCCCCCCCCCCCCCCCCCCCCCCCCCCCCCCCCCCCCCCCCCCCCCCCCCCCCCCCCCCCCCCCCCCCCCCCCCCCCCCCCCCCCCCCCCCCCCCCCCCCCCCCCCCCCCCCCCCCCCCCCCCCCCCCCCCCCCCCCCCCCCCCCCCCCCCCCCCCCCCCCCCCCCCCCCCCCCCCCCCCCCCCCCCCCCCCCCCCCCCCCCCCCCCCCCCCCCCCCCCCCCCCCCCCCCCCCCCCCCCCCCCCCCCCCCCCCCCCCCCCCCCCCCCCCCCCCCCCCCCCCCCCCCCCCCCCCCCCCCCCCCCCCCCCCCCCCCCCCCCCCCCCCCCCCCCCCCCCCCCCCCCCCCCCCCCCCCCCCCCCCCCCCCCCCCCCCCCCCCCCCCCCCCCCCCCCCCCCCCCCCCCCCCCCCCCCCCCCCCCCCCCCCCCCCCCCCCCCCCCCCCCCCCCCCCCCCCCCCCCCCCCCCCCCCCCCCCCCCCCCCCCCCCCCCCCCCCCCCCCCCCCCCCCCCCCCCCCCCCCCCCCCCCCCCCCCCCCCCCCCCCCCCCCCCCCCCCCCCCCCCCCCCCCCCCCCCCCCCCCCCCCCCCCCCCCCCCCCCCCCCCCCCCCCCCCCCCCCCCCCCCCCCCCCCCCCCCCCCCCCCCCCCCCCCCCCCCCCCCCCCCCCCCCCCCCCCCCCCCCCCCCCCCCCCCCCCCCCCCCCCCCCCCCCCCCCCCCCCCCCCCCCCCCCCCCCCCCCCCCCCCCCCCCCCCCCCCCCCCGGTCACGTTCGAACATAACCAAACGTGCCCGCGCACATTTGGGAGACAAAAACTTTTTGCCCCCCCCCCGGGGAGCAATTTCGCCGTGCTCGCGGGCTCTACCCAATATCGCGATTCGGTTCTACGGACGAATACCTAGACCATCTAAACACTGGCATTCAGGTGTTGCAAACGCCAAATACGTATTCTAGCACTGAATGGGTCATAACAGGTTTTCACTCGTGCCGACACACCGAACTATTGGTTTCCACCCTCTACTCGACTGAAGAAATCAGATGCAATTCGTTGAACCGTTGAGCCGCTGCCCAGGTTCGCCGCTGCCTTCTTTCTCTATGCAAACAAGACCAATAAACTACCCAATGTGAAATCTTGAAAATAACACTAACGAGATCACGCGGGTAGACACAAACAAAACAAGCTGGTCTAGAATCGTCGACAATTACCATAATAAACATTATAGAAACTCCCACCGAAATAAGTAGCTTCTATGAGACTTCGGAAAAGTAATAGACTAAGACCACCTTTAGTATGAGGCGGAGAGGTCGTCTTCGACTACAACATAGGCGCCGACTTGTGGGACACATCCCCGGCCGAGCCCCGCAAGGAGAGGTCGCGTTTGCTATCGAACACTACCCACGATGACTCTGACGACCATGCCGAGGAGGAGGGATGGGATGCTGCATGGGGCGGTGGCCCGGAGCGGAGCTAGTGGGGGCGGCGAGGTCACCGGCGATGTCGCAGTGGGAGGGGTAGCCAAGGCTGCGGGTGGTCATGAGGCCCCCCCCCCCCCCCCCTGGGTGGCCGCTGAGTGGGGATGGCGCGTTCGGAGGGAGAGGCCACAGATTTTACTTGGCCGCCTTCAGGAGGAGTAAATTTAGGGGCTGGATAGGCTTAGGACTAAAGTTTATCCTCACTTATATGCTTTATAACTTCGGCTAGGTGCGGCATAGAGGAGGAAAACCGAATTTATCCTTCCTTATAGCTGGATAGGGGATTGGTTAGGGTTGGACTTAGCACAATGCTAAAAGCTAGGTCTATCAGCTAGATTGCTCTCCGAAAAGGTTAGTAGTATGATTCTCAAGTGACATATTTAATAACAGAACAAACAATTGTAGTAGCAGAAACTGTCATCTGCTGAAACTAAGATTCAATATTACTCATGGCAGCCTGATTAGAACAGATTATAATGGGCGAACGATAAGGAAATTATAATGGAGCAGTACTACTTGAACAACTTGGCCTGATTTTACCTCCAGTGACTTGGCGAATTGATAGATATGGCGAATTGTTAGATTTATGAGCACTCATTCTTCCCTCTGATTTATGAGCACAATGTTTCCCTTTATTTTTGGTAGGGCACTAGTAAGTCTGAGCACTGACAAGTACTGATCACCGATGCACAATTATTTTAAGTCATATGGACATTTTTTTTCACAAAAACAGGTTCACATGTACTGTTCATGTTGTATCAATTTACTTTTTTTTTCTACAGAAGAAGTGGTTATATTCATGCTATATATTAACTGAGAAAAAAAATAAAAAGCTATGGCATGAATTATGAAGTACAAAAACATATATTACAGCCAAGATAGTAGAATTCATTTGCGTCATACCCTACTTCGCTACCTTGCTACGGGAACAGTTTCATGTTTTGTAGGCGAGATAGTAGGTCAACCTCCAACAAAGTGGATCTCTGATTTTGAGTATTCATCTCCCTTCTCTTCAAATCAATAACTACGAGGCCTTCCTCATATCGTGCCTCCAGCAGGACCATGTCGCCACTCCTCTTCCCGGAGCCCTTAAACTCCACTAGTGCATCAGGGTCAACCCCAACATGGATATTTGGGTACAACAATAGTAGCTTCTCCTCTATGTCGATCACTGTGTGCAGTGCCCAACCACTGCCACCACCTTCTGCGCCTGTAGGGAGTCGTAGCCAGACTGATATCTTGAACCCATCTACATCCAATAGTTTGAGCATGTTCCCATTCGGGGAGGTTGCCAAATGGGACCGCCTTGCATTGTGTTTTGTGGGTGGGAGTTTCACAAGTCCCGGCATCCCTGTGCGCACGTTGTAGGTGACGATTCGGTCATTGGTGTATCTTAGCCAGTGGATGACGCCTCCGCGGAGGACTGCGGGGTCCTTGTAGCTATTTATCAACCACCATGTGAAGTCGTGGTGTGTCACGCAAGTGATAGGCCCCCAGGTAGGAGAGGAGGATGTGGCAGTGCATACTTTCATGCTTGATCTATTGAAAACGATGGAGAGCAGCATGAAGGAGCAGTCGATGCCATCTGCCGCGGTGAGCAGAACGTACTTGTGCTCATTGCAAATGCTACTCTCAGTTTCATCAGGAGGTTTTGAGAGGAAGGTGCGGTGGTCCATCATGGGGTCGTACACGCATAGGTCTAAAAATCCCTTGGACTTGGGCCATGTGTTCATGTTGAGGACAACCAGACCACCATGTGATGCCACGGGGTAGTATGGACCAAGGACGTCCTTGTCAGCATTGCGCAACATGTATGGCGAGAGATGGTTGTGGAAGAAAGACGCGGCGGTGGGCATAGCCGAGTACACCAGGGTTAGTGGTCTCTCTGCATAGGTGCAGAGAAGGGCGAGGATGCTTGGAGCCGCTTGTTGGATGACGCGGCGGATGAAGGACGGGCATAAGATATCACTGCGGAGGTGCTTGCAGACGGCGGCGCCCCGTACAACCGTGAGAAGGTCGGTGCGCGCCATAATCTCGAGCAAGATATCAGTCGGGAGCGTCGTCGTGATCTCTAACGTTGTTGGCGTCGACGCACATATGTTGGTACTTCGCTGGCGTTTCGGTGGCGACATCGCATCGGTCACGCGCGCGTGTTTGTTTGAGTTGACGGCCTTGGTTTGCTATATATATGGCTGCTAGCTAGGGAACGGCCGCAATTAATATTG
This sequence comes from Thinopyrum obtusiflorum, assembly GCA_036873465.1. Taxonomy (NCBI): domain Eukaryota; kingdom Viridiplantae; phylum Streptophyta; class Magnoliopsida; order Poales; family Poaceae; genus Thinopyrum; species Thinopyrum obtusiflorum. The sequence goes on along the minus strand of JAAAWM010010440.1, from coordinate 25,263 downwards.
CATCGCATCACCAAATCGAATTGGAGTGGAGGACGGAATCCTCGGCCGTATCGGTGCGATGCGAACGACGCGTATTCGCAGAGCGTACCTTCAGTCTGAATCACAGGCATGCATGCATCATGTTTCATACTAGGACTAGACGTGCATGCATGCACGGTGGTAGCGAGACGACCCAAGGTGCTTGTGCTGCCACTGGCCTGCTGCTTCTGAATTCTCTTTTCCCATGTGCACCAGGCTCAAGTTTGTGCCGCTGATAAATTGGTGCAATTCGATCTGTTTTTTCTTTCTTTAGATCGAAAATGTAAAGACAAAAAAATGAAAAGGAGGAGCCGTCGGCCGTCTGACGTCATGAATGAATGGAACTAATTCTAGCTCAGACTGGCAAGCTTTTCTAAATAATCGGATTGCTAGTTAATTAGCACACCTCAACTGCACATACATGGAATTGGAACCCAGCTGGCCCGCTTGTAAGTTGAATGTATCCAACTGCATGATGGCATGCATGAAGTTGCACAGCTGGGAATATGAGGTATGATATAAGAGTAAAATGCATCATAAGTCCTAAAACTATTTCAGATGTGTCAGTTTAGTCTTATAACTTTGAAACTGCAGTTTTGGGTCCTAAAATTATTGGAGCTGTGTCAATTTAGTCCTATAACTTCAAAACCGTAGTTTTTGGTCCCAAAACTATGCAAGTTTGTTCGTCGCAGGTCCTAAGCTTGCAAGGCCAGCATCTATGGTGCATTTTTTCAATTGATCCCTTTATATGTGTTTACTTCCCTAAAACTGGTACATATGCTTTCAAGTCGCAGTGTGTGTTGCAACCTGCACGCCCATCACCTGCATTGTTGGAAATATGCCCTAGAGGCAATAATAAAGTGGTTATTATTATATTTCCTTAATCATGATAAAGGTTTATTATATGTCATGCTAGAATTGTATTGACCGAAATCTTAAATACATGTGTGGGTAAATAAACAAATACCGTGTCCCTAGTGAGCCTCTACTAGACTAGCTCGTTGATCAAGATATGATTAATGTTTCCTAACCATAGACATGTGTTGTCACTTGATAACGGGATCACATCATTAGGAGAATGATGTGATGGACAACACCCATCCGTTAGCTTAGCATATGATCGTTCAGTCTATTGCTACTGTTTTTTAATGTCAAATACATATTCCTTCGACCATGAGATCATGCAACTCCCGGATACCAGAGGAATACATTGTGTGCTATCAAACGTCACAACATAACTGGGTGATCATAAAGATGCTCTACAGGTATCTCCGAAGGTGTCTATTGAGTTGGCATGGATCGAGATTGGGATTTGTCACTCCGTGTATCGGAGAGGTATCTCTGGGCCCTCTCGGTAATACAGCATCACAAGAAGCTTGCAAGCAAAGTGACTAAGGAGTTAGTTATGAGATGATGTATTATGGAACGAGTAAAGAGACTTGTCGGTAACGAGATTGAACTAGGTATGGAGATACCGACGATTGAATCTCGGGCAAGTAACATACTGACAGACAAGGGGAACTACGTATGCTGTCATAAAGGTTCGACCGATAAAGATCTTCGTAGAATATGTAAGAACTAATATGGCCATCCAGGTCCCGCTATTGGTTATTGACCGGAGAAGCGTCTCGGTCATGTCTACATTATTCTCGAACCCGTAGGGTCCGCACGCTTAACGTTCGTTGACGCTATAGTATTATATGAGTTATGTGAGTTGGTGACCGAATGTTGTTCGGAGTCTCGGATGAGATCACGGACATGACGAGGAGCTCCGGAATGGTCTGGAGGTAAAGATCGATATATAGAACGATACTATTTAGTCTCCGGAAAGATTTCGGAATGCACCGGGTATTCATCGGGTCACCAGAAAGGGTTCCAGGAGACCTACGGGGAGTTTATGGGCCTAATGGGCCAAGGGGAGGAACACACCAGCTCACAACGGGCTGGTGCGCCCTCTCCCTGGCCGCCGGCCCTCTTGGGAAAGAAAGGGGGGCGCCTAAGGCAAGGGAGCCGCCGGCCCCCCTCCTGCCTTCTCCTCCACCCCCTAGGAAGGAAAGGGGGGGCGCCTAGGGCAGGCGCCCTAGGGCTGGCCGCCGGCCCCCTTGGGGTGCCCTAGGCTGCCTCCCCTCCTCCCCCCACCTATATATATGAGAGGAGGGAGAGGGCAAGACACACCATGATCCTCAAGCCGTGTGCGGCGCCCCGTCTCCCTCTAGTTCTAGTTCCTCCTCTGTCCACATCCGTTGTGCTTGGCGAAGCCCTGCAGATAGTTTCACCACCACCGTCATCACGCCGCCGTGCTGCCGGAACTCATCTACTACTTCACCTCTCTTGCTGGATCGAGAAGGCGAGGACGTCATCGAGCTGAACGTGTGCTGAACGCGGAGGTGCCGTACATTCGGTACTTGATCGGGACAGATCGTGAAGGTGTTGAAGGAAATATGCCCTAGAGGCAATAATAAAGTTGTTATTTATATTTCCTTGTATCATGATAAATGTTTATTATTCATGCTAGAATTGTATTAACCGGAAACTTAGTACATGTGTGAATACATAGACAAACAGAGTGTCCCTAGTATGCCTCTACTTGACTAGCTCGTTAATCAAAGATGATTAAGTTTCCTAGCCACAGACATGTGTTGTCATTTGATGAATGGGATCACATCATTAGAGAATGATGTGATGGACAAGACCCATCCGTTAGCTTAGCATAATGATCGTTTAGTTTTCTGCTATTGCTTTCTTCATGACTTATACATGTTCCTCAGACTATGAGATTATGCAACTCCCGAATACCGGAGGAACACCTTGTGTGCTATCAAATGTCACAACGTAACTGGGTGATTATAAAGATGCTCTACAGGTGTCTCCGATGGTGTTTGTTGAGTTGGCATAGATCGAGATTAGGATTTGTCACTCCGTGTATCGGAGAGGTATCTCTGGGCCCTCTCGGTAATGCACATCACTATAAGCCTTGCAAGCAATGTGACTAATGAGTTAGTTACAGGATGATGCATTACAGAATGAGTAAAGAGATTTTCCGGTAACAAGATTGAACTAGGTATGATGATACCGGCGATCGAATCTCGGGCAAGTAACATACCGATGACAAAGGGAACAACGTATGTTGTTATGCGGTTTGACCGATAAAGATCTTCGTAGAATATGTAGGAACCAATATGAGCATCCAGGCTCCGCTATTGGTTATTGACCAGAGATGTGTCTCAGTCATGTCTACATAGTTCTCGAACCCGTAGGGTCCGCACGCTTAACGTTCGATGACGATTTGTATTAAGAGTTATGTGATTTGATGTACCGAAGTTTGTTCGGAGTTCCGGATAAGATCACGGACATGACGAGGAGTCTCGAAATGGTGGAGACATAAAGATTGACATATTGAAAGGTTATGTTTGGACATCGGAATGGTTCCGGGATGTTCGGGCATTTTTCCGGAGTACCGGGAGGTTACCGGAACCCCCCGGGGAGTTAATGGGCCTTCATGGGCCCTAGTGGAGAGAGGAGGCGGCAGCCAGGTGGTGGCGCGCGCCCCCCAAGCCCAAACCTAATTGGACTAGGGTTGGGGGGGGGGCCGGCCCCCTTTCCTTCTCTTCTCCTCCTCCTTCCCTCCTTCTCCTAGTGGGAATAGGAGGGGGGGCGAATCCTACTTGGACCGGGAGTCCAAGTAGGACTCCCCCCCATGGCGCGCCGCCCTTGGGCCGGCCACCTCTCCTCCCCCCTTTATATACGTGGGAGGGGGGCACCCCAAAGGCACACCAAGCCTTCTCTTAGGCGTGTGTGGTGCCCCCTCCATAGTTACACACCTCGATCATATTGTCGTAGTGCTTAGGTGAAGCCCTGTGCCGGTAACTTCATCATCACCGTCGCCACGCCATCGTGCTGATGGAACTCTCCCTCGGCCTCAACTGGATCAAGAGTTCGAGGGACGTCATCGAGCTGAACGTGTGCTGAACTCGGAGGTGCCGCACATTCGGTGCTTGGATCGGTTGGATCACGAAGACGTTCGACTACATCAACCGCGTTACTAAATGCTTCCGCTTTCGGTCTATGAGGGTACGTGGACACACTCTCCCCGCTCGTTGCTATGCATCTCCTAGGTAGATCTTGCGTGATCGTAGGATTTTTTTTGAAATACTGCGTTCCCCAACAGTGGTATCAGAGCCAGGTCTATGCGTAGATGTTATATGCACGAGTAGAACACAATGAGTTGTGGGTGATAATAGTCATACTACTTACCAGCAACGTCTTACTTTGATTCGGCGGTATTGTTGGATGAAGCGGCCCGGACCGACATTACATGACCACGTTCATGAGACTGGTTCTACCGACGTGCTTCACACACAGGTGGCTAGCGGGTGTCTGTTTCTCCAAATTTAGTTGAATCGAGTTTGACTACGCCCGGTCCTTGTTGAAGGTTAAAACAGCACACTTGACGAAAAATCGTTGTGGTTTTGATGCGTAGGTAAGAACGGTTCTTGCTAGAAGCCCATAGCAGCCACGTAAAACTTGCAACAACAAAGTAGAGGACATCTAACTTGTTTTTGTAGGGCTTGTTGTGATGTGATATGGTCAAGACGTGATGTTATATAAATTGTTGTATGAGATGATCATGTTTTGTAACAGTTATCGGCATCTGGCAGGAGCCATATGGTTGTCGCTTTATTGTATGAAATGCAATCGCCATGTAATTGCTTTACTTTATCACTAAGCGGTAGCGATAGTCGTAGAAGCAATAGTTGGCGAGACGACAATGATGCTACGATGGAGATCAAGGTGTCAAGCCGGTGACGATGGTGATCATGATGGTGCTTTGGAGATGGAGATCAAAGGCACAAGATGATGATGGCCATATCATATCACTTATATTGATTGCATGTGATGTTTATCCTTTATGCATCTTATTTTGCTTAGTACGGCGGTAGCATTATAAGATGATCCCTCACTAAATTTCAAGGTATAAGTGTTCTCCCTGAGTATGCACCGTTGCTACAGTTCGTCGTGTCGAGACACCATGTGATGATCGGGTGTGATAAGCTCTACGTTCACATACAACGGGTGCAAGCCAGTTTTGCACACGCAGAATACTCGGGTTAAACTTGACGAGCCTAGCATATGCAGATATGGCCTCGGAACACTGAGGCCGAAAGGTCGAACGTGAATCATATAGTAGATATGATCAACATAGTGATGTTCACCATTGAAAGCTACTCCATCTCACGTGATGATCGGACATGGTTTAGTTGATATGGATCATATGATCATTTAGATGACTAGAGGGATGTCTATCTAAGTGGGAGTTCTTAAGTAATAAGATTAATTGAACTTTAATTTATCATGAACTTAGTACCTGATAGTATTTTGCATATCTATGTTGTTGTAGATAAAAGGCCCGTGCTACTGTTCCTTTGAATTTTAATGCGTTCCTAGAGAAAGCCGATGACCCACAAGTATAGGGGATCTATCGTAGTCCTTTCGATAATTAGAGTGTCGAACCCAACGAGGAGCAGAAGGAAATGACAAGCAGTTTTCAGTAAGGTATTCTCTGCAAGCACTGAAATTATCGGTAACAGATAGTTTTGTGATAAGGTAATTCATAACGGGTAACAAGTAACAAAGTAAACAAGGTGCAGCAAGGTGGCCCAATCCTTTTTGTAGAAAAGGACAAGCCTGGACAAACTCTTATATAAAGGAAAGCGCTCCCGAGGATACATGGGAATTATCGGCAAGCTAGTTTTCTGCTCATATGATTCGCGTTCGTTACTTTGATAATTTGATATGTGGGTGGACCGGTGCTTAGGTACTGCCCTTTCTTGGACAAGCATCCCACTTATGATTAACCCCCCTCGCAAGCATCCGCAACTACGAAAGAAGAATTAAGGTAAACCTAACCATAGCATGAAACATATGGATCCAAATCAGCCCCTTACGAAGCAACGCATAAACTAGGGTTTAAACTTCTGTCACTCTAGCAACCCATCATCTACTTATTACTTCCCAATGCCTTCCCCTAGGCCCAAACAATGGTGAAGTGTCATGTAGTCGACGTTCACATAACACCACTAGAGGAAAGACAACATACATCTCATTAGAATATCGAATGAATACCAAATTCACATGACTACTTATAACAAGACTTCTCCCATGTCCTCAGGAACAAACATAACTACTCACAAATCATATTCATGTTCATAATCAGAGGGGTATTAATGTGTATAAAGGATCTGAACATATAATCTTCCACCGAATAAACCAACTAGCATCAACTACAAGGAGTAATCAACACTACTAGCAACCCACAGGTACCAATCTGAGGTTTTGAGACAAAGATCGGATACAAGAGATTAACTAGGGTTTGAGAAGAGATGGTGCTGGTGAAGATGTTGATGGAGATTGACCCCCTCCCGATGAGAGGATCGATGGTGATGACGATGGTGACGATTTCCCCCTCTCGGAGGGATGTTTCCCCGGCAGAATAGCTCCGCCGGAGCCCTAGATTGGTTCTGCCAAGGTTCCGCCTCGAGACGGCGGCGCTTCGTCCCGAAAGCTTCCTTATGATTTTTTTTCCAGGGCAAAAGACACCTTATACCAGAAGATGGGCATAGGGGGCTTCCAGGTGGCCCACGAGGCAGGGGGGCGCGCCCTCCACCCTCGTGGACAGTGGGTGGCCCCCCTCTGGTGCTTTCTTGCCCAATATTTTTAATATATTCCAAAACTGACTTTCGTGGAGTTTCAGAACTTTTGGAGTTGTGCAGAATAGGTCTCTAATATTTGCTCCTTTTCCGGCCCAGAATTCCAGCTGCCGGCATTCTCCCTCTTCATGTAAACCTTGTAAAATAAGAGAGAAAAGGCATAAGTATTGTGACATAATGTGTAATAACAGCCCATAATGCAATAAATATCGATATAAAAGGATGATGCAAAATGGACATATCAACTCCCCCAAGCTTAGACCTCGCTTGTCCTCAAGCGGAAGCCGATATCGAAAAATATGTCCACATGTTTAGAGATAGAGGTGTCGATAAAATAAAATACGGACATGAGGGCATCATGAGCATTCTTAGAATAGCAACATATATATATTGTCATATGATTTCTTATGCTGAAGTAACAACCTATTCACAATGTAAAGTATGAATCAGAAACTTCATTGAAAAACTAGCAAACTATAATCTCAGTCATTGAAGCAATTGCAATTTATCATAACATCGGAAAGAGTCAATATAAGAGCTTTTCAGCAAGTCCACATACTCAACTATCATTTAGTCTTTCACAATTGCTAACACTGACGCAATACTTATGGGTATGAAGTTTTAATCAGACACAGAGAAAGATAGGGGCTTATAGTTTTGCCTCCCAACCTTTTACCTCAAGGGTAACGTCAACAATAATGCTTTATGAAAACCCACATCCAATTGGATATATATATCAGGATCTTTCCAACACATAGTGCTTGCCAAAGGATAAAGTGTAAAAAGGAAAGGTGAAGATCACCATGACTTTTGTATAAGGTATAAGACAAAAATAAAAGATAGGCCCTTCGCAGAGGGAAGGAGAGGTTATCATGTGCTTTTATGGTTGGATGCACAAAATCTTAATGCAAAAGAATGTCACTTTATATTGCCACTTGTGATAGGGACCTTTATTATGCAGTCCGTTGTTTTTATTTCTTCCATATCACAAGCTCGTATAAAACTTATTTTCTCCACACTAATAGATCATACATATTTAGAGAGCAATCTTTATTGCTTGCAACAATGACAACTTACTTGAAGGATCTTACTCAATCCATAGGTAGATATGCTGGACTCTCATGGCAAAACTGGGTTTAAGGATATTTGGAAGCACAAGTAGTATCTCTACTTGGTGCAAAGAATTTGGCTAGCATGAGGGGGAAAGGCAAGCTCAACATGTTGGATGATCCATGACAATATAATTTATTTCGGATATAAGAAAACATAACCCATTACGTTGTCTTCCTTTTTCAACATCAACTTTTTCGCATGTCATATTTTAATGAGTGCTCACAATCATAAAAGATGTCCAAGATAGTATATTTATATGTGAAAACCTCTCTTTCTTTATTACTTCCTGTTAATTGCAACGATGACCAAAACTATGTTTGTCAACTCTCAACAACTATTATTCATCATACTCTTTATATGTGAAGTCATTACTCTCCATAAGATCAATATGATCTCTTTATTTCTTTTTATTCTTTCTTTTTTCTTTTATTCCCTCAAGATCATAGCAAGATAACATAGATAAGGATCAACACAAAAACTCAAAGCTAGATCATAATAAACTTTATTCTACTAGATCAAGATATAACCAAAAGGATCGAACTAAGAAAAATGGTAAAGATAGAAGTGTGATGGTGATACGATACCGGGGCACCTCCCCCAAGCTTGGCAGTTGCCAAGGGGAGTGCCCATACCCATGTGTTTATGTCTCTTTCTTCAGAGGTAGTGATGTGATATTTTTGGCGATGATGCCCCTTAGGATACGGTTCTCTTCCTCGAGCTTATTGACTTGCTGCTTAAGATCCATTGTTTCCTTCCGGAGTTTACCCGCGACGGCTAAAGCTTCTTTCACCCATGGATGTTGCATAGCTGCGGGAGAACAAGTAACACTCTTTTTTCATATTTTCATAAGAAAGAAATCTAGCATTGGGAGGGATGACCGAATTTGGAATTGCTGAGCTCTGGAGTTCCTCCATCATAAATCTGGCTTGGAGACGAGAGGTAACTTCTTGATCTTCCTCCATGGCATCTATCCTTTTCAAGTCGGCCTCCATATCTTCCTCAGTTGATGGCCCAAAGTGATCGGCATCGCTGTTTTCTTTTGGCCACGGTGTCGGGTGAGATACCCGGCTCTCCCCGACTGACTCTTGAGAAGACATCTTGATCTAATCTGCGGCAGAAACAACTCAAAACAAAAACAGATGATTTTGTCGTGGTACAGTGGTTAAAACCTTCGGGAGATTATATAATGAATTTTTACCGACCAAAAAAAATATCGTACAAGAAAACAGAGTCCGGAGGGCACACGAGGTGCCCACGAGGCAGGGGGCGCGCCCAGGGGGGGTAGGGCGTGCCCTCCACCCTCGTGGATGCCTCGTGCACTTTTCGGACTACTTCTTATTTTCCTATTTTCTTAAGTATTCCAAAACGGAGAAAAATTTGCTGTTAGAACTGTTTTGGAGTCGGTTTACTTACCGTACCACATACCTATTCCTTTTCGGAGTCTGAAACATTCTGGAAAGTATCCCTTATGTACTCCTCCGGGGTTATGGTGTCAATAACATTGGTTTCAACATTTATGGGATTACCTGAGATATAATGTTTGATTCTTTGACCGTTCACCACCTACGGATTTGTGCCTTCGAAGTTGTTGATTTTTATGGCACCGGAACAATAGACCTCCTCGATAACGTAAGGACCTTCCCATTTAGAGAGGAGTTTTCCTGCAAAAAATCTTAAACGAGAGTTGTATAACAGAACATAATCACCTACATTAAGCTCACGCTTTTGTATCCTTTTGTCATGCCATCTTTTAACTTTTTCTTTAAACAGTTTGGCATTCTCATAGGCCTGGGTTCTCCACTCATCAAGTGAGCTAATGTCAAATAGTCTCTTCTCACCGGCAAGTTTGAAATCATAATTGAGCTCTTTAATGTCCCAATATGCCTTATGTTCTAGTTCGAGAGGTAAGTGACATGCTTTTCCATAAACCATTTTATACGGAGACATACCCATAGGATTTTTATATGCAGTTCTATAGGCCCATAATGCATCATCTAGTTTCTTGGACCAATTCTTTCTAGATCTATTAACAGTCTTCTGCAAAATTAATTTAATCTCTTTATTACTCAATTCTACTTGACCACTAGACTGTGGGTGGTATGGAGATGCAATTCTATGATTAACATCATACTTAGCAAGCATTTTACGAAAAGCACCATGAATAAAATGTGAACCACCATCCGTCATTAAGTATCTAGGGACTCCAAACCTCGAAAAAATAACTTCTTTAAGCATCTTAATAGAGGTGTTATGGTCAGCACTACTAGTTGGAATAGCTTCTACCCACTTAGTAACGTAACCAACAGCAACTAAAATATGTGTATACCCATTAGAGGAAGGAAACGGTCCCATGTAATCAAAGCCCCAAACATCAAATGGTTCAATAACAAGTGAATAGTTCATAGGCATTTCTTGACGTCTACTAATATTACCAATTCTTTGACATTCATCACAAGACAAGACAAACTTACGGGCATCTTTGAAAAGAGTAGGCCAATAAAAACCGGATTGTAATACCTTATGTGCAGTTCTATCTCCAGCGTGGTGTCCTCCATAAGCCTCGGAGTGACACTTGCATAGGATCTGTTCCTGTTCATGCTCAGGTACACAACGTCTAATAACACCATCTACTCCTTCTTTATAAAGGTGTGGGTCATCCCAGAAGTAATGTCTTAAATCATAGAAAAACTTTTATTTTGCTGGTATGTGAAACTAGGTGGTATAAATTTAGCAACAATGTAATTAGCATAATCAGCATACCATGGAGTAGTACGAGAAGCATTTGTGACAGCTAATTGTTCATCAGGAAAACTATCATCAATAGGGAGTGGGTCATCAAGAACATTTTCTAACCTAGACAAGTTGTCTGCAACGGGGTTCTCAGCTCCCTTCCTATCAATAATATGCAAATCAAATTCTTGTAGCAAGAGAACCCATCTAATAAGTCTAGGTTTAGCATCTTTCTTTTCCATAAGGTATTTAACAGCAGCATGATCAGTGTGAACAGTTACTTTAGAATCAACAATATAAGGTCTGAACTTATCACAAGAAAATACAACAGCTAAAAATTCTTTTTCAGTAGTAGCGTAATTTCTCTGGGCACTGTCTAGAGTTTTACTAGCATATTGGATAACATTTAATTTCTTATCAACTCTTTGTCCTAGAACAGCACCTACAGCATAATCACTAGCATCACACATAATTTCAAAGGGTAAATTCCAATCAGGTGGCTGAACAACAGGTGTAGAAATCAAGGCTTTCTTAAGTATTTCAAATGCTTCTACACAATCATCATCAAAGACAAAAGGAACATCTTTTTGTAAGAGATTAGTCAGAGGCCTAGAAATTTTTGAGAAGTCTTTAATGAACCTCCTATAAAAACCGGCATGACCAAGGAAACTTCTTATACCTTTAATGTCCTTAGGACACGGCATCTTTTCAATAGCATCAACTTTAGCTTTATCAACTTCAATACCTCTTTCAGAAATTTTATGCCCCAAGAGAATACCTTCATTAACCATAAAGTGGTACTTCTCCCAATTCAAGACAAGATTAGTTTCTTCACATCTCTGCAAAACTCGATCAAGGTTGCTTAAGCAATCATCAAAAGAAGTTCCATACACGGAGAAATCATCCATGAAAACCTCAACAATCTTTTCACAAAAGTCAGAGAATATAGCAGTCATACATCTTTGAAAGGTAGCAGGTGCATTACATAAACCAAAAGGCATACGTCTATAAGCAAAGGTACCGAAAGGGCAAGTAAAAGTGGTCTTTTCCTGATCCTCTTTCGACACAGGTATTTGAGAGAAACCAGAATAACCGTCTAGAAAGCAAAAATGTGTATGTTTGGATAATCTTTCTAGCATTTGATCAATAAAAGGTAAAGGGTAATGATCCTTTCTTGTAGCTTTATTTAATTTGCAGAAATCAATTACCATTCTATAACCTATAACAATTCTTTGTGGGATCAATTCATCTTTATCATTAGGAACAACAGTAATACCTCCCTTCTTAGGGACACAATGGACAGGACTTACCCACTGACTATCAGCAACAGGATAAATTATATCTGCCTCCAGAAGCTTTAGTATTTCATTTCTTACCACTTCTTTCATCTTAGGATTTAACCGTCGTTGGTGATCAACAACCGGTTTAGCGTCTTTCTCCAATTTTATTTTGTGCTGGCATAGAGTGGGACTAATGCCCTTAAGATCATCAAGAGTATATCCAATAGCAGCACGGTGCTTCTTCAGAGTTTTCAATAATTTCTCTTCTTCCTGCTCTGAAAGGTTAGCACTAATAATAACAGGATATATCTTCTTTTCATCAAGATAAGCATATTTAAGAGTATCAGGTAATGGTTTAAGCTCAAACACGTGATCACCCTTAGGTGGAGGAGGATCCCCTAGAATTTCAACATGCAAGTTGTGTTTCAAAATAGGTCCCTGTTTAAAGAATACTTCATCTATTTCCCTTCTTTCATTCATAAACATATCATTTTCATGGTCTAGCAAATATTGTTCTAAAGGATCATTAGGAGGCACGACAATAGAAGCAAGACCAATAATTTCATCTTTACTAGGCAATTCTTTATCATGGGGTTGTCTACGAAATTTAGCAAAATTAAAATCATGAGACATATCCCCTAAACCAACAGTAACAATATCCTTTTCACAGTCTATCTTAGCATTAACAGTATTTAAGAAGGGTCTACCAAATATAATGGGACAAAAGTCATCTTGTGGGGAAGCAAGAACAAGAAAATCAGTAGGATATTTAATTTTTTCACACAAGACTTCAACATCCACTGGTGCGCTTCGGTCCTAAACAAACGGGTTTTATCCCCTTTCCGCGACGACCTTCTGAACCGTCGCCAAGTGAGTGTGTGCGATAGGGGGTCCTTCCCACATGACTCGGGGATATGGAACAGTGATCCAGAGGCCTTCCAAAATGTAATCGTGTGCGATGTAGCACGCACTAAATTCTTTCACATGTGTGGTATCGGTGATTAAGCGTTTCTAATGGCACAGTGAAACCATACGGTCTGTTGTAACGAACCATTTGGGAAACAGTATGTAAGGCACACGGGCCAACATATGAACTGTCTGCGATTTGTGCCCTATCGCACATGAGTTTTCTGCGTAACCCGTCTGCCATGCTAGACTCCATCGCACACATTTTCCAACAATTACCGTCTGCGATAATGTTCTATCACAAACGGTTCAGGAGCCCCTTCGCACACATACAAGTGCTGCAGACCATTTGTGATTTGTTAGGTATCACTGACAGTTGCCGCAAGAGTGACGTGTGCTTTTCGTTTGGGATCCCACACGTTTCCTGAAAAAAATATGAATGGGATTGTATTTTGCATTGGGCATGGTTTACTCCCAGTTCTCGTGTGCGATAACGCGATATCACAAATGGTTCCGGAGAACCTACGCACACGTAGTAGCACTGCAAATCATTTGCGATCTGCTGTGTATCATCGACGGTTCCGCTATGATTGACGTATGCTTTTCGATGTGGATCGCACACACTCATTTAGTTGAACCGTGTGCGGAGCAATTGCCAGGTTAAAACAAAAATATCCCATTTTGAATCGGCACGCAAAAAGCAAATTCACCACAATATTCAATTGAACAAATAAACAAAAATATCCCATTTTGAATCGGCACGCAAAAAGCAAATTCGCCACAATATTCAATTGAACAAATAGTGTCCACAGGAAGAACATTCATCAGATTTCGCAACAATTGCAATTGAACATATGGTAGCTAAATTCCAATGATTTGTCCACACATATATGCATTACATAATTAATCATAGTGTATGAAATACGAAGACCTCATCAGATGGAAAACAATGGATCCATGCGTTATATGTTTAGCGGCTAACTCTTACTCAATGTTTCAGGAGAACGCATGCTGAAATCTTCATTATCACCAGTGGGATTGATGTAGTGATGCAGGAAGAAGTCACTGATAAATCTCTGAACCATCAGCAATTCACCAGCCGGGAGCGGTTCAGGGGTCCTCGGTTTTAAGATGAGCTGCAGTATTTTTAAGATCAGAATGTGCCATATGAGTGGAGTAGAAGATATTAATTAAGATAGACTTACTGGTACTAATTCGCGAGGATCGTCACAACTATCAGCAGATTTGCAGATGGAGATCATGTGTCTGCAAACATAGTATCCACAAAGGTTGGTCCCTGCTTCTTACTGAGGACACTGAAATTTTTTGTACAAAATTAGTCATGTATTTGTCCTGTTAGGAACAACCTAACCGGTGTTAGATGTATTATTTTTTCTTTGGACAAAATAGAAAGAGGTTTATTTAGAAGCTTGAACATTTTACTAGCGTAAGGAAAGGTATTTGCAGACTGTTAGATAAATTTTCCAAAAACAATGGATTTCGGTGTGTAACCGGAGAAACGATCTCGTGCTGCAGAGGTAGTTTCCTCTTGAACAGGTTCCCTGTTTTAGTTTCCCACAATGCGAGCACACTGCAAATGATGATGAATTTTGACAACATCAATTATTGAACCAGATGTGAAAGCAAATTAATTTCAACATCATAGAATTCAATACCTATCGAAGAATTGCTGAAGATGCGTCAGATCCTAAGCGTTTGTTGACTCTCTGAGAGAATCGATGTAGTAAACTGTGTTCTTGTTTGGAACAATGAATACCAATATCCAGTGATTGGTACATATTAAGAAAGCCATGAACTTACGAATGATGTCAAAATTTGAAAGACAATCAGTGTATGCGTGGTTGTTTACTTGACTTACCGTTCATGATATGGCCAGAGAAATGATTCTGCATGGGACGTGTTTTCGAAGATACGGACGACCGTGTTAACGGCCCAGTCCCATCGGTCCTTTTCATGTAATATTGTGCCATTTGGTAATGCAAGATCTATGAAATACACACTCTCACTTTGTCTTCTCTGCGCGTTCAATCCCCTGAGAGGAATAAAATGCAGTTAGCTGTTTATCATTTACAGCCTTGTATGGAGAAGTTGATCAGAGTTTGTTAAGTACTTACAAAATCACGCATCTTCCAAGAAGGGTGGGCAAACCCAGTCTATTGCACATTTTAATGTACCTTCATAATGTGTAAGCACGCCCTTCAGTCTGTCTTTCATTCCAGATAGATCAGATATAGCATCATCACGAGCAGCTGCAGTCTCAGTGTCGCTGGGGTCAGCTGATGCACAACTACTCTTGTGCAGTGTTGTCGAGCAATAAGCAGCATCATCCATGCCCGCCCCCCTCCCATCTGCTGGCTATCTGTCAGTGTTAGAGTCTTTTGCATCATCATTGACTCCTCAACATCCTTTCGAACAGCCGGATAAATCTCCTTCTTCAACTTTTCAAACAATGCATTCTGCTTCATTTCACTCCTCGCTTTTTTCATGCTGAGCCTCTCTTCTTTGCTGAGTGTGAAAGCCCTCTTGTGCGGGACATTAACACCTATACCCCTTGCACGGCCAGGGGGCTATTTTGTGTCCAGAGCAATGGACAGAATGTCACATGGCCCTGAGTTCCTGTAGAACCTTCGAGGGATCTTGGAAGCCTCTACCATCACTTCATACAGTTTGGCGTCACGTGCGTTTTCAAAGTAATAAGTTCCGTCATCATGCCTCTTTGCACGTGCCCGCAAGTAGTCTCTGGCGCGTTCGCCCTTGATTTCACTAAAGGCCGGATTCCCACCCGCCGCTACTGCTTCTTTGTCCTCCTGTTCCCATATCAGTTTCATGCCGTAGTATCCTGCCACACCCATACGGCGGGGGTGTATGTTCTTCTTCTGAAGTTCCGATTGCTTGAAACTCTTCGCAGCAAACTCTGGAGTCGCCCTGACCCTTTTGAATTCTGCCCAGTCTGCCTTTGTAATTTGGGGCCCCCCCCCCCCCCCCCCCCCCCCCCCCCCCCCCCCCCCCCCCCCCCCCCCCCCCCCCCCCCCCCCCCCCCCCCCCCCCCCCCCCCCCCCCCCCCCCCCCCCCCCCCCCCCCCCCCCCCCCCCCCCCCCCCCCCCCCCCCCCCCCCCCCCCCCCCCCCCCCCCCCCCCCCCCCCCCCCCCCCCCCCCCCCCCCCCCCCCCCCCCCCCCCCCCCCCCCCCCCCCCCCCCCCCCCCCCCCCCCCCCCCCCCCCCCCCCCCCCCCCCCCCCCCCCCCCCCCCCCCCCCCCCCCCCCCCCCCCCCCCCCCCCCCCCCCCCCCCCCCCCCCCCCCCCCCCCCCCCCCCCCCCCCCCCCCCCCCCCCCCCCCCCCCCCCCCCCCCCCCCCCCCCCCCCCCCCCCCCCCCCCCCCCCCCCCCCCCCCCCCCCCCCCCCCCCCCCCCCCCCCCCCCCCCCCCCCCCCCCCCCCCCCCCCCCCCCCCCCCCCCCCCCCCCCCCCCCCCCCCCCCCCCCCCCCCCCCCCCCCCCCCCCCCCCCCCCCCCCCCCCCCCCCCCCCCCCCCCCCCCCCCCCCCCCCCCCCCCCCCCCCCCCCCCCCCCCCCCCCCCCCCCCCCCCCCCCCCCCCCCCCCCCCCCCCCCCCCCCCCCCCCCCCCCCCCCCCCCCCCCCCCCCCCCCCCCCCCCCCCCCCCCCCCCCCCCCCCCCCCCCCCCCCCCCCCCCCCCCCCCCCCCCCCCCCCCCCCCCCCCCCCCCCCCCCCCCCCCCCCCCCCCCCCCCCCCCCCCCCCCCCCCCCGTAGGCTTGACGCTGAAGAGCGGGCACACGGCCGGGGTGAGCACGGCGGCGCCGGAGAGGGTTCTGCTATGGATCTGGGGGAGGGGGGAGCTGGCGAAGGAGATTGGTGGACTAGTTGAGTGAAACGCGGGCGGACGGTGGGGGGGTGTTGGCGGCCTAGGTGAAAAGGGTGAAAAATATCCCCGGTCGCCGCGCACGCGGAAAGGCCTATGCAAACGGTTGCCTCTAAGCGCTTGTGTGCACAAACAGAATAATTTCGTTTGAAATGAAGACATACTAATTTTGAAATGAAGACGTGAGTTCATCGTTTTGCCTCTAAATTTTTCGCACATAAACCAATCACAATTTTACCACGGGTTTGATTTGCTGGCGCATTTCAGGTCTCGTGTGCTATATGTAAGACATTTTTTGGCATTTACCGTGCATGTTGGCATATAAATCAATTCCTAGCCGGACTGCATTTCCTGTCGAAAGGGATGAGGATTGCCGTTCGATCTGGGAGCATCCAATGGTGCAGACGTACGATCCGTGGGGTTTGGGTCCTGGCCAATCAGAACGCACGACTCAGATCACGCGCGCAGCGAGGGGGGGGGCATCGGCCACGGTTTGGTAGGCACATGGCTTTCGTGTGTGAACCGTGTGCTATTTGAAAACATTTTTTTGGGAGGGGCTATTTGAAAAAATGTACATGTGTTGTCGAAAGGGATGAGGATCGCCGTTCGATCAAGGAGAATCCAATGGTGCAGACGTACGATCCGTGGGGTTTGGGTTCTGGCCAATCAGAACGCATGACTCAGATCGCGCGCATGGCAGAGGGGTGGGGGGGTGCATCGGCCACGGTTTAGTGGGCACACGGCTTTCGTGAGTGAACCGTGTGCTCTTTGAAAACATTTACATTACCTAACATCATATTTTTGTTCGAATGAAAACATGAGTTCATCGTTTCGCCTCCAATTTTTTCCACGGTAAGAAATCATGAGTATAGTGGAGAGTGTCATATACTAGTATCATGAATATACAGTACATATGATACTACCTTTAATTAATTATAGCGCATAGTATAATACATAGAGTATAGTATCATATATAGATCATATTTATTGGCATGCATGACACAAATTAGTATCACATTTAACATGATACGGTATCTACCTACTATATGTTACTCTAACCCTCTTTATATATATTTAATTCTTTTCCACATCAGCATACTTGCTATTTTCGAGTGCATGACATCGTCGGCTATGATACCACCACTATGGCCAGCCTTATATAGTGGGGAGTATCATATACTGTATATATAGTATCATGCATATGATACTAGTGTATGATACTACATACGTACCTTCATAGTGCATATATAGTATCATAGAGTAGTACTAGCTCCCTCTGTAAACTAATATAAGAGCGTTTAGATTACTAAATAGTGACCTAAACGCTCTTATATTAGTTTACGGGGGGAGTATATATCATAGATGACCGTATTTATGAATTGAGCCCTATAAGGCTGGTTGTAATGGGGAGTATTATATATATATACTAGTAGTATCATGCATGCATATATATGATAGTGTAGCTAGGATACTACTTCCGTAATGCATAGTATCATAAGTTAACATCTTAGGTTGCCTTACTAATTGTCATGCATCACACAAAGTAGTAGTACAACATTTAATATGACACAGTATCATGATATGATACCACATCCTCTCTTGTGTGCCACATCATCCAGAAAGTCTAGTTGGCATGCATGATACCGCTTATGATAATACCATTACAACCAGCCTAAACCGGAAAGGAGGGGGTATGAGACTAGCCACAATGAAGAGTAGTACACTAGTAACATACACATATCCCTAGACTATATATGTTACTACCTTCATAGTGGGTAGTAACATAAGTGTAGTGTCATGCAAAGCTTCATTTCTTAGGTTACAGACTCATATTGCATTGGGACATGTGATGCTACAGTAACTAGCTAAGTTACTGAAACTATCTCTCTCCTCATTAACTTATTGCCACATAAGCAAGTTTGCTGAGTTGGAGTCGGTGTTACTGCTGAAGTTACTCCCACTGTGGCTAGTCTGATACTAGCTAGTCGTCTATGATATACTAGCTACCTCACTAAGAGCATGGTTAATAATACAGCCAAGGGTCAGCTATAAGAAGTTGCCATGTCATATATAGCCAACCTCTTAGCGGGCATGTACAATAATAAGTTTTATATACGTACTAGTTTATCAATAGTTGGCCCACCTTACATCCTCACAAAGTGTCTTGGGTCTCGTGTTGTAGCTGGCTCTACTAACCAAGAGCCCGCTTCTCTTCTCTTTCCTCCAACTAATAAGCACATATATATTATTCTATTCCTTATAGCCAGACTACCCACAGTGGGAGTAACATAGGTAGTAACATCACACATATCTAGATAAAATAGATGATGTGGCAAGCAATAAATGAAGAAATAGAGGAAAGTGGATATGTGTGATGTTACTACCTATGTTACTCCCACTGTGCGTATAGTCTTACAATAGTATGAGACTACCCACAATGGGAGTAACATAGGTAGTAACATCACACATATCTAGATAAATTAAGTAGATGATGTGGCAAGCAATAAATGAAGAAAGAGAGGAAAGTAGTAACATAGCTAGTTACTAGTAGTATGAGTAACATCACATGTACATATCAAGGCAAGATGTGTATATAGCCTAATAAATGAAGTGTTGCATGTTACCACACATCTATGTTACTCCCCACTATAGAGGTAGTAACATAGACTAGTAACACATGGGCATGTTACTAGTCTATGTTACTACCCATTGTGGCTAGTCTGAGTAACATCACACATCTCAAGGCAAGATGAGTCTATAGCCTAATAAATGAAGTGTTGCATGTTACTACACGTATGTTACTCCCCACTATAGAGGTAGTAACATAGACTAGTAACATTCTATGTTACTACCCATTGTCGCTAGTCTTATGTCACTCTATTGTGTACTTACTTGCTCTAATGCATAGTATCATAGAGTAGCTAGTATCATATGTAGTACTTTATTTATATTGTCATGCATGACACATAGTAGCATAACATTTATTATGATACGGTTTCATGATATGATACTTAACCCTCTCTTTCTTCATTTAATTAATTCTATGACAGCTCATCAAAATTGCCTAGTTGGCATGCATGATACTAGCTATGATACCCCCTTACTATCAGCCTAGCAAAGGTGTACAGATCATTTGTGCGTCGCTTTGTGAGTTTTCATCCGTTTGTTCGAGAAGCGGGGAGAAGTTTCAAACATTTCGGCCACGAGGTGCGGCCACTGGCGTAGGCCTAGTTGGTATTTTAATTACAGAAAATTCAGATGGAGTTCGGACATCATCAAAATCGATGTGTGCCTGTGGCGTGCTCTCACGACCCCGTGGAAAAAAATTGGTAAACTTTGGCACAAGTTTTGATGACCGCTCCTTCCAAACCGGAGCATCTCACATGAAGGATCATGGTTTTCCAAAAGGAGACATGTCAATTCAAACTCCTATGGTCGGTGACTTCATCGTTTGGCCTCATAAAATTTTCCACAGTACGCAATCACCATTATACCACGGGTTTGATTTTCTGGCGCATTTCAGGTATCGTTAGCTATATTTAAGACATTTTTTGAGATTAACATGCATTTTGTGCATAAAAATAAAATTACAACAAGAACTACATGTGCTGTCGAAAGGGATGAGGATCGCTGTTCGACGATCCGTGGGGTTTGGGTTCTGGCCAATCAGAAAGCACGACTCAGATCGTGGGCGGGGTGGCGGGGTTTGGTCGGCACACGGCTTTCATCAATGAACCGTGTGCTATTCGCAAACCAGATTGCATATTTTTGTTCACACATACTGTAGTGAGATCGATTGAGTGTGCTACCTCTATGATATAATAATAATAATAACAACAGAAAACAGTTCATATTCATTGCCTGAGCTGACAGCATATCAAGGTCAACATATTAACGGTTCTTACATCAACAGAAAACTGGGCATAACTCACATATTCAGTACACGCGACAGTTCTAAATTGAACAAATTAAGTTGCAGGGTAGGCATAAAGACTAGTCTTACGGCTTAATTCCCATGTACATGGGGGAACTGGGATCATTAAGTTGACCCCGAATGAACTTGGTTTTTTTTAATGATTTTACGCTTCTCTGTTGCACTGGTGCGCGATCCCTTGGCTGGCAACTCATCAAATTCATCGTACTCGTCCTGATCGGCAACATCGTCGACACCCAGTACCCTTCTCTTCCCATGCATCGCTAAATGGCTGTTCTTATGCAAGGGGTCTTCCACAAAGAAAATCTGGGTAGCATCGCTGGCAAGAATGAATGGGTCCGCGTGATATGCCATTGTTGTCCTGTTAACACAGGTCTTCCTGTACTCATCAATCCTTACCTGACCAAGAGGGATCCACGCGCACCTGAATAATGCCACCTTAACTTTCACATAGTCAAGCTCCCAAATCTCTTTGATGGTTCCATAGCATACCCTTTTATCAGCTTCATTTACAGTCATGCATTCTATTCGAACAGAGCTATTCTGATACGAGGTCTTCTTATCATGTTCCTTAGTGTAGAACGTGTATCCATTTATGTCATATGCTTGGTACGTCAACACCATAGGTGATGGCTTTTGTGCCAACCACGTAGCAATGTCATCGATGGATCCTTACGCCAAACGATTCTTCAGCCATTTGGCGTACTTCTTAGTGTGCTCCTTCATCTCCACTTCTGATGAAGGCACCATTGGTAAGAAGCTTTGGCGTATCTCCGCCAAGTGTTCTTCGGCATAAGCGATGAGAACTGGGCTGTTAAGCAGTACCGTCAAATGGGCTTTCTCTGCCAATTCTCCGGGTGCAGCCATTTGTGTGCTAGCAAGGACCGGCTTACCTTTTAGCCTTCCCTCGTGGCAAGAGAGGGGCAAACCTATAGGTCTTTGTTTCATGTATTCGGTGCAAAACTCAACCACCTCCTCCACGGTATAACCTTGTAGGATGCTTGCCTCTGGATGGTTTCGGTTCCGACAAAAGCGCTTCAGTATTCCCATGAACCGCTCGAAGGGATACATGTTGCGAAGAAACACAGGACCACAATACTTTATCTCATCGACAAGGTGCACAGTGAGATGGACCATGACATCAAAGAATGACGGTGGGAAAAACATCTCTAGGTTGGACAATATTCTTGCAATATCATCTTGCATATTATCCAACTCTTCAGGATCTAAAACTTTCTGCCATAGTTTGTTGAAGAAATCACAGAGGTCAATGAGTGTGTTTCTTATATCTTTGTCCATCAGATTCCTGATGGCCACCGGGAGGATTTGTGTCAACATTACATGGCAATCATGTGACTTCATGTGTCCCAACTTCATTTTACCTGAGCTCACATCCACGAGACTTTTGATGTTTGCGCAGTAGGAAGAGGGTTTCTTAACTGACAACAAATAGGTGAAGAACTGTGTTGCTTCTTTTGTACTGAAATTGTAACTCTGGCAAGCTTTAATGAATTTGTCATCATCTTCTGCTTCACTCTTGCGTTGTGATTGATCAGCAAGCATATCGAGCCGTGAACCGTCACCATCCTTTCTTTTACCTTTAATCTTGAGCAGAGTACCAAGGATGCTTTCACATACGTTCTTCTCTACGTGCATGACATCGATGCAGTGACGTACACATAGAATCTCCCAGTAAGGTAATTTCCAGAACACCGATTTCTTCTTAAACACTTGATCCTTGGGTGTTAGTTTCACCGTCAAAGGGTGGTTCTTGCCAAGCACAACATTGATTTTTTTAGCCATGTTGTGGACCACCTCCCTGTCATAGGGTCTTGGGGCCACACCTGCCTCTGCCGTACCATCAAATTCAGTTTCATCTTTCGGTATGGGTGATACATCCGCAAGAACCTATGATGACGCAAATACACTGTTTTGTGCGAGTTGGGAAGTCTTCTGCTAGCTGTCCTATCCATGCATGTGACACACCCTACATCTCCCTTTGTTTTCTGCCCCGATGTGTTGCCTAATGCCGGCATATCTTGAATGGTGTGCACCAGCATCGCATGTAGATCGAAAATCTCCTTCCTATAAGCATCATAACATTTTACAGCAGGCGCATCTATCCACACTGTCAGCAGTTCTTCTACCAGTAGCTGAAAGTAAATGTCGATGTCATTTCCAGGTTGCTTCGGTCCTTGGATAATCATTGACATAATAATGTATTTTTTCTTCATACACAACCAAGGAGCTAGGTTATATATGCACAGAAGCACCGGCCATGTGCTGTGATTGGTGCTCATATCGCCAAAAGGATTCATCCCGTCAGTACACTCCCCGAGCCTTATACTTCTAGGATCCTTGGCAAAATTTTCAAACTTTTTGTCGATTAATTCCCACTGAGCCCCATCTTTTGGGTGCCTCATAAACCTATCCGCAATTCGCTCATCATGATGCCACCGCAACCTCTTTGCCCCCCCCCCCCCCCCCCCCCCCCCCCCCCCCCCCCCCCCCCCCCCCCCCCCCCCCCCCCCCCCCCCCCCCCCCCCCCCCCCCCCCCCCCCCCCCCCCCCCCCCCCCCCCCCCCCCCCCCCCCCCCCCCCCCCCCCCCCCCCCCCCCCCCCCCCCCCCCCCCCCCCCCCCCCCCCCCCCCCCCCCCCCCCCCCCCCCCCCCCCCCCCCCCCCCCCCCCCCCCCCCCCCCCCCCCCCCCCCCCCCCCCCCCCCCCCCCCCCCCCCCCCCCCCCCCCCCCCCCCCCCCCCCCCCCCCCCCCCCCCCCCCCCCCCCCCCCCCCCCCCCCCCCCCCCCCCCCCCCCCCCCCCCCCCCCCCCCCCCCCCCCCCCCCCCCCCCCCCCCCCCCCCCCCCCCCCCCCCCCCCCCCCCCCCCCCCCCCCCCCCCCCCCCCCCCCCCCCCCCCCCCCCCCCCCCCCCCCCCCCCCCCCCCCCCCCCCCCCCCCCCCCCCCCCCCCCCCCCCCCCCCCCCCCCCCCCCCCCCCCCCCCCCCCCCCCCCCCCCCCCCCCCCCCCCCCCCCCCCCCCCCCCCCCCCCCCCCCCCCCCCCCCCCCCCCCCCCCCCCCCCCCCCCCCCCCCCCCCCCCCCCCCCCCCCCCCCCCCCCCCCCCCCCCCCCCCCCCCCCCCCCCCCCCCCCCCCCCCCCCCCCCCCCCCCCCCCCCCCCCCCCCCCCCCCCCCCCCCCCCCCCCCCCCCCCCCCCCCCCCCCCCCCCCCCCCCCCCCCCCCCCCCCCCCCCCCCCCCCCCCCCCCCCCCCCCCCCCCCCCCCCCCCCCCCCCCCCCCCCCCCCCCCCCCCCCCCCCCCCCCCCCCCCCCCCCCCCCCCCCCCCCCCCCCCCCCCCCCCCCCCCCCCCCCCCCCCCCCCCCCCCCCCCCCCCCCCCCCCCCCCCCCCCCCCCCCCCCCCCCCCCCCCCCCCCCCCCCCCCCCCCCCCCCCCCCCCCCCCCCCCCCCCCCCCCCCCCCCCCCCCCCCCCCCCCCCCCCCCCCCCCCCCCCCCCCCCCCCCCCCCCCCCCCCCCCCCCCCCCCCCCCCCCCCCCCCCCCCCCCCCCCCCCGAAATCTGCAATCATAGCAGCAAAATCTGGCATATCAAGATCATCGTCATCTGTGTGGACGTCTTGGTTTTCCAGTGGGCGTTTTGGCTTTCCGGTGTTCCATTGGTAGCTTGACGCCTCTGCCCCGATGTTAGATTCAACATCCATGTGACACTGATCGGGGTTTGGCATCTCCCTGCCCTGGGTATCTTCATCCATGACCTCCTCTTCACCGTGTCTGGTCCAACGTGTATATCCATCCATGAATCCCCTAGAGACTAAGTGCATCTGGACATCTGCAACTTCATGTGACTCTGTATCGGCACAATCAGTACATGGACACACGATGTAATCCGCATCACCAATTCTCCTCTTTGTACTTTCAGCCAAATTCATGAACTCTGTCAAGCCACTGATAAAATCTGCGGTTTTCCAATTCTTCATCCATCGAGATCGTTCCATCTGCAGCAGACGAATGGTAATTAAAAACAAAACAACAACATTAATACACGGATTAACTGCTGCCCAGAGATGCGTGCATAAATCACAAGGTTTTAATTTAATAATTACTGAGGGCGCTCCATGTTGTTATCCAGACGTGCAATGACAAAAATTAATGGCCAGTCAATTTACACGCAGAGTACTAGTACAACACTACACTTAGGAATTGAATACCTTAATTAAGCCACTCACGAAAAGAATACCTTAATTAATTAGCCGCGCGGCGACCTCCACCCAGCAGACAGACAAGCGCGATGCGGTGGCATGCCGAGACAGCAGGGTCGAGGAGCAAAGCTTAGTGTGGCTGCTGCCTGAAGTTCGACCTCCACTATCCCGCCATCGACCGCGATGGATGTGCTCGAATCACGCCGCCGCTGACCTCGATGGTTGAGCTCCTTCTATCTCCCGCCGCAGACCGAGGATTGACCTCCTATGACGCCGCCACCGCCCACCGACCAAGGATTGACCTCTTATCCGGTAGCCGCTGCCTAGGCCGCCACCACCATCTCTATATGCAGAGCGGTTGTTTTTTTTACGGATATCCGCGGAGCGGCTATTTACACGGTATCTCACAGTAACTCAATTATATGGACAGGGTAGTACATCACATACGGTTATGTAACGTCAACCGTGTCTAACCTAC
>JAAAWM010010439.1:0-41382 GCA_036873465.1 Thinopyrum obtusiflorum | reverse complement strand
ATAGCCCGTCGAGGTCGGTTCCGCGGCGGCCGGATAAGCTCTCCGGCGAACCGCCTCGCTGTAGCTTGCAGGGCAACGTGGCGCGGCTGGGGATGACGGCAAGAGCTAGTGGACGAGAGGGCACTGCTCCAGGGGCCAGGTGGCGAGCCGGGGTGGCTTGGGCGGCGCTGCACGGCGCAGGGCTGTCGGGCGGCGGCGGCGGCTAGCTCTTGGCCTGCCGGGCGCGGCGGGGGCTGCTTGGCGCGTTGCTGCGAGGAGGGGAGCGC
This sequence comes from Thinopyrum obtusiflorum, assembly GCA_036873465.1. Taxonomy (NCBI): domain Eukaryota; kingdom Viridiplantae; phylum Streptophyta; class Magnoliopsida; order Poales; family Poaceae; genus Thinopyrum; species Thinopyrum obtusiflorum. Next base: position 41,116 of record JAAAWM010010439.1, on the reverse strand, counting down.
GTGGCGTGGTGCTGCAGAGCGAGCCAAAGCCGTGGGGCCGGCGTGTCGGCTCGGGTGCGTGGCTGCAATACGCGCGCTCTGCTCGCGCTCCGGGCGTGCACGGGACGTGTTCGACACTATGTCGGAGCACGCTAGAGGTCGCGGTCGAGGCTGGCAATTAACAGACCTAGGTTAGGAGGAACGGGGAGCCTAGTGGACATGCTGGTTTGATCAAAGGTGCAAGTTCACAGTGCAATGCCACAATCATGCCAGAACTGGTCATGCTCTCCAGGTGTTTGGCAAAATGCCACATGCACTTAGGCAGGTCTTGGGGTGGCCAAAAACTCCAGATGGGGGTCTCTTTAGATGCAAAAGAGAGTGGTGTGGTTAGTTGGACAAAAGGGGAAACTTGCTAGTGCAAGTTTTACAAAACTCCAATTCTGGACAGGAAATAAATGACATTATTTCATGAACCAGAAATGATCCAAAAGGTGCATGCTCTTGGACTTAAGGGTTTAACATGGGGGACTACAAGTAGGAGAAATAATTAAGGGTATAGGAGCAACTAAAATGGTGGTTGCTGTACAAATCCTCAAATTGGACCAGAATGGAAATGAGGTTGATCCACTCAAATTTTTAAAAGAACATAAATAGGTTTTTGCACAAAGTGAAATAATATGCTCCTACTGACCTCCCTTAATTTTGGTAGAAGTTTTAAAGAAATATTTAAATCCCCCCCCCCCCCCCCCCCCCCCCCCCCCCCCCCCCCCCCCCCCCCCCCCCCCCCCCCCCCCCCCCCCCCCCCCCCCCCCCCCCCCCCCCCCCCCCCCCCCCCCCCCCCCCCCCCCCCCCCCCCCCCCCCCCCCCCCCCCCCCCCCCCCCCCCCCCCCCCCCCCCCCCCCCCCCCCCCCCCCCCCCCCCCCCCCCCCCCCCCCCCCCCCCCCCCCCCCCCCCCCCCCCCCCCCCCCCCCCCCCCCCCCCCCCCCCCCCCCCCCCCCCCCCCCCCCCCCCCCCCCCCCCCCCCCCCCCCCCCCCCCCCCCCCCCCCCCCCCCCCCCCCCCCCCCCCCCCCCCCCCCCCCCCCCCCCCCCCCCCCCCCCCCCCCCCCCCCCCCCCCCCCCCCCCCCCCCCCCCCCCCCCCCCCCCCCCCCCCCCCCCCCCCCCCCCCCCCCCCCCCCCCCCTTCTAGCCAAATTTTAATCAATAAAAATGTGATTAAATTTTTGGGGTGTTACAAACTCTACCCCCCTTAAGAAAATCTCGCCCTCGAGATTTGTTAAGGGCGGAAGAATTAAAAAGCATACCACACAAACAAAACACTCATATGCAAAATGCAATCAGGGCAATATATTCATAACATATACCCTAAAAACAAAACAAGGGTCACAACATGCAAACAAGCACTACACACTATGCAAACGCACTCACGACCGTCTACGGTCCGAAAGCGAGATCTACGGGGTCAAGCGGAAGAGTCCCCGGTGTTGGAACACATTCTTCTTCTTCCGGAGGGAGTGGAGGAAGCTGAGGGAGCAAACGAAGAACGTGTCCTTCCTGAGTTGGCAGAGGAGGTCCGCCAATGGCGATCCGGGGATTCAGAACAGCGAGGTAGTGGAGATACTCCAGTATTTGCTGGGTGAAATGCTCCTGGGCCATCACGTATTGAGTGAGATAGACCAGGGCTGGATCGCTCTCTGTACGTCCACAGCGGAACGTAGCTTCTGCTCCAAAAGTTGCGTGGCTCGGGAAATAGCAGTATTCCCTTGTGCTGGCACAAGGTACCGCAAATCGAAGACGGGTGACTGCTTCGTATGCAGCAGACTCGATGGCCATGCCTGGGGTTGGCATGGATCTCCCGATGAAGATCACATAGGGAGGGCCTTGGTTTAAATCTGCTGGTGGAATATGTACAGCTGCCCAGTATTTCGAGAGATCAGGAGTGATTCTCGATTTGAACAGCTCATACAGGGGTGGGTGGGTAGAGCCAAGAGTATTGCGGGTAAAATCCCACAATATCTTAACAAAACTACCGGGGCTTGCATCGGGGGTCCTCAGGTAAGCTCCGGGGTGAGACATGGATGGACGAATGGGGATGGCAGTGCTCGATGCTGATGGTTGCTGGTGTTGAAAATGAGAGTGGCCTCTTATAGAGAGCCTGGGTTGGGGGGAACCGGAAACGGTGCCAGTACGACTGGTGTACCGACTTCGGTGCGGAGCTGTCTGAGTCAAAGTCTCAGACCCTAATCCCCAAAAGGAATGTGACGTATTACTGTGCATGTCGGTTAGGGGGGGTTTAACAGTCACGTCTAGAATTTACTCCGCAACTAGTCGTCAAACAATTTACGCCAGTTCACACATACTATTTGATAATGGCACACAAGGGGTTACAAGCTCACTACGCCACACAACTGCTACCGCAGAAACTAAAGGATAACTGGCCACTAGGGCTTGATAACAATTCTGGTAGACTCAGTCCACCTGGTTGATATCTAGCCGGGCGCGTCTTGTGGATGCCGAGTCCTCTCCGGGTGCTTCCGCGTCGGAGCTGGCTGGGGTAGGATGGGGGGCTACGGGGCTGGAGTAGCGGTGGTGGCCTTCGCGGGGTGTCGAGGTCACCGTCCCATTGGAGTAGACCTCCAAGAGACGACGGAGTTCCCCGGGTGAGGCGATGGCGTTCCCCGGGTGGATAACCTGGGCGGAACTTGGGGGCTCAACCGGCCTTCCAAATAGCACTATCGGGGTGTCGGTGGCGGGTGCGGCTTCACTTCTTGCCGGGGTAAGGAGAGCGAGCGTCCTGCGGGTCTCAATCAGGTCAGAAGTGACCTGATCGAATAGTGCCTCTTGCGCTCTCAGGTAGCGCACCAGATGCACCAGGGCAGGATCCGACTCATGGTCTCCGTTGGCGACCTGGGTTGGCCTACCATAGCCTTCACGGCTAGGGTAGTAGTAGAAGGAGCGGCAGTTGACTCTCGGCGACAGATGCCGGAGTTGAACTACAGCCTCTCGGGCTGCAAGTTGGATGGCTTGGGGCTCATCGGAGGTCGTCCTCCCGGTGAACCGGTAGGGGCGCTCCGATGTGATGCTCCTCCCGTAGAGGTGCACCGTGGCCCAGAAGTGATGGATGGAATTGCTCGCGTGCTCTTGGTACACGACATATTCCGGCGGCTCGTCGATGCCGAAGGCACGACGGGTGAGATTGGCGAGGACGGCTACGAAGCCTCCGAGCTCGACTGCGGTGGTCTCGTTGCGAACGAGGGGGCCTGGCATCTTGGTGGTTGGATATCAAACTGGGAGTGAGGCTGTGATGTGCTGAGTTTGGGGCAAGGCTTCCTTTATAAGTCAGCCGAGTCTTCCCTCGCACGCTTGCGGATGGGACAGCTCAGGTGTTGGCACAGGCACACGGCCTATGGATAGACTGATAGGTTGGGCACCGGCTATCAAAAGATGTCGGTTGCCACTGTGCAGGCTTATCGGATGAGACAGGCTTGACTGTGGAAAGGAAAAGATGTGGATGGTGTGGAAACCTAGGGATAGTGACCAGGCTAAGATAGGATTAGCCAATGGTCAGCCTGGCTCTGATACCAAGGCTGTCGGGGCCGGATTTCGGGAACATAATATTCCAGAAATTAACCCCTCGTGTCATCACCAGCCCAGGATTACTGTTACTGGTGGACACGTCCTTGTTACAGATTCCCCCCCCCCCCCCCCCCCCCCCCCCCCCCCCCCCCCCCCCCCCCCCCCCCCCCCCCCCCCCCCCCCCCCCCCCCCCCCCCCCCCCCCCCCCCCCCCCCCCCCCCCCCCCCCCCCCCCCCCCCCCCCCCCCCCCCCCCCCCCCCCCCCCCCCCCCCCCCCCCCCCCCCCCCCCCCCCCCCCCCCCCCCCCCCCCCCCCCCCCCCCCCCCCCCCCCCCCCCCCCCCCCCCCCCCCCCCCCCCCCCCCCCCCCCCCCCCCCCCCCCCCCCCCCCCCCCCCCCCCCCCCCCCCCCCCCCCCCCCCCCCCCCCCCCCCCCCCCCCCCCCCCCCCCCCCCCCCCCCCCCCCCCCCCCCCCCCCCCCCCCCCCCCCCCCCCCCCCCCCCCCCCCCCCCCCCCCCCCCCCCCCCCCCCCCCCCCCCCCCCCCCCCCCCCCCCCCCCCCCCCCCCCCCCCCCCCCCCCCCCCCCCCCCCCCCCCCCCCCCCCCCCCCCCCCCCCCCCCCCCCCCCCCCCCCCCCCCCCCCCCCCCCCCCCCCCCCCCCCCCCCCCCCCCCCCCCCCCCCCCCCCCCCCCCCCCCCCCCCCCCCCCCCCCCCCCCCCCCCCCCCCCCCCCCCCCCCCCCCCCCCCCCCCCCCCCCCCCCCCCCCCCCCCCCCCCCCCCCCCCCCCCCCCCCCCCCCCCCCCCCCCCCCCCCCCCCCCCCCCCCCCCCCCCCCCCCCCCCCCCCCCCCCCCCCCCCCCCCCCCCCCCCCCCCCCCCCCCCCCCCCCCCCCCCCCCCCCCCCCCCCCCCCCCCCCCCCCCCCCCCCCCCCCCCCCCCCCCCCCCCCCCCCCCCCCCCCCCCCCCCCCCCCCCCCCCCCCCCCCCCCCCCCCCCCCCCCCCCCCCCCCCCCCCCCCCCCCCCCCCCCCCCCCCCCCCCCCCCCCCCCCCCCCCCCCCCCCCCCCCCCCCCCCCCCCCCCCCCCCCCCCCCCCCCCCCCCCCCCCCCCCCCCCCCCCCCCCCCCCCCCCCCCCCCCCCCCCCCCCCCCCCCCCCCCCCCCCCCCCCCCCCCCCCCCCCCCCCCCCCCCCCCCCCCCCCCCCCCCCCCCCCCCCCCCCCCCCCCCCCCCCCCCCCCCCCCCCCCCCCCCCCCCCCCCCCCCCCCCCCCCCCCCCCCCCCCCCCCCCCCCCCCCCCCCCCCCCCCCCCCCCCCACCTCCGAAAAGCATGGGATCACTATTAAACGCGCGGATTACAAGGGGTGCCCCCCTCTCGGCATCACGACAGCCGGAAACACCCATGCCCCTGACCCGATGACGGCTACAACCTTCATCGTAGTTCTCTGGGTGGTGTGCACCCGAACAGGGGTTATCAACTTACTAAGCCGTACCCTACCCGAGGCAGGGACAAGTGGTAGCACGAAACAAGTATGGGGGTTACCGGAACAAGACTCGATCTACGGCCGACTCAGGAGGCTTATGTTTCCTGCAGGGGTTAGCACAACAAAATATTCTTTCAACAGTATCACCAGGGCAGGGCCACAACCCTTGCCTGCTTCCACATATATCTCATGACACCACCGTGTCAAATCTGGCCCGTGCCCACCGGCACGTCCAAAGCATGAGCACACTCCTGGTTCTCATAACTTGTGCCTGTTAGAACTTATATGATATGCATGCAAGAGAAAACATGACCATGCATGTATGCTATATCACTACCCATAAGCAAATTCTATTAAAAGCATCAAACCATGCTAAAAATATACTAGCAAACAATTATCAAGCATTCACCATATCAAGTGTTCAAGATGCTTGCCTTGAGCATGCAGAAATATTGGGTGCACTCCAAAAGTTTGAAAACATTCATCTCCCCTCCAAATCCTAATTTCAAAAATATCTAAATCACCACATAATTCAAAAACAGCACTAAAAAGTATTTCAAATATTTTTGAAATAAATACTAAAATAAACTAGATGATATTTAAGGAATATCAGAAAAAGAATTGATTCATTTAGAGTTAATATGAATTACTTATGGAATTACTAATATAGAAAACATGATTAAAAGTACTATTTAAATGATTAAACAGAAACTATGCACAGGAAAAAAATGTTCACCTAATTTAAATATACAGAGCATGACTTTAGAAACCTACAGAAATTGGAATAACTGGATTTCGATTTGAAATGTGCTCTGAGGAATTATTTGAAACGTACTGGAAAGAATAAAAGAGAAGGTCAGAAGCGCGCCCTGTGCGCGACTTAGCGGAGCAGAGCTACTGGGCCGAGCCCATCTGTTTTTCCGCGTGGCGAGGTAGCGATGGCTCACCGACGGGCGGGACCCGCCTGTCGGGTTTGTCCTCCACCTCCCGCGCGCGCCTGGACAGAGGCAGAGGCGGGGTTCCGGCGGCGTTCGCCGGAGATAAGCGGCACCTCCTGTGGAGCTGAGCCCACCTTAGTGCTCAGGGGAGAGAGGGGGTTCGTCCGGTGTGCGGCACGTCCTCCGGGAAGCAGGGATTCGCCGGCGGCGAGCTTGCCCGAGAAACTCCGGCGGAGGTGATTTGGGCGTTTCGCCCACGGTGGTTCCCGAGCTAAATTGAATGTGGGGATGGGTCGGTGGATGCTCAGGGAGGCTCATGGTGGTGGTATTTTGGAGAGGGAGGGTCGGACGGCGTCGGAACCGTCCGAACGGTGGCGGTGGCAGAAGTTGCCGGAATCGGAGGAGATGACCACTCTGGTCGTGCTGCTGCTATGGGAGGGTCGGTGAGGGGGAGAGGGAGGTGCTGTGAGAAGTGCAGCGGCCTCCGGGGCCTTTTATAGGCGAGGCGACGCGGTGCCGTGGCTTCTGGAGGAAGCCGAGGTGGCGGCTGGCAGAAGCATGGACGGCGGCGAAGTTGGTGAGGGCGGCGGGGGTCGGTGTGGACGGTGGCCGGCCGCAGTAATGCTGGGGGGAGCTGGTTGGCTCGGGGCGACGCCAGGTGGCTAGGGCGGTGCCGTCCGCGGCAAATTCCGGCGGCGGCCATTTACGGCGAACGTGGTCGGTGGTGAGGGTCAGCGAGAGCGGTGAGGGCGGCGGGGGTCGGTGGGGTGCTGGCGTGCTGTGGATGGCCGCGGCCGTTGGTCATTAAGGCGGGATGGCGCCGACAGCGACGTGGCGAGGTGGCCGGCGTCGGGCGGCCGCTTTGGTCGTCGTGGACGGCGGTGGGCGGCGCTAGGAGCCAGGGAAGGGTGTCTGCGAGGTTTCTGGCTTGCCAGCGAAGACTCCTGAGGGGGTGGATGTGCCAGAGCAGCAGCAGGGAGGGCGGTGCAGGGCGATGCCGATGCCTGCCAAAAGCGTGCCCTGGCCGTGCTCTGGGCATGCACACCAGGTGCTCGACCCATTGCCAGGGGACACTAGGATGGTCCTGAGGTGCTGGTCTTTGGTAGGGTAGTAATATCTAAGATGGTATGGATGCTAGACATATTATTTTGGCAGAAAGAGAAAGTGTCATATGGCGGTTTGGAAAGTTGAGAATTTTTGGTCATGCACTCAATGTGTTCGACAGAATGATAGAGCCATCTAGGCAGCTTTGTTGGAAGTGAAACTTGGCAGAGTTGTGTCTCCTTACAGATAATAGATGATGGTGGAGTTTTTTTGTGGAAGGAGCAAACTTGCTAGTGCAAGTTTTGCAGAAATTCAGTTCTGGACTGAATATTCAGAGGGGTTTTTAGTAGACTTGAAAAATTCAAATGGAGCTTATCACCTGGACTTAAGGGTTTGGTAAGGAGAACTAGAAGATGGCCAAGGCTCAGAATTTTTGGAGCAAGTAAAAATAGGGTTGTAGTTGAAACCTAGAGAATGGACAGAAATAGAAATGAGGATGGTTCACTCAAAAACTCCAAGGGACCAGGCTAGGTTTTTGCACAAATGTGATATATAGGCATCACATGACCTCCCATAATTTTGGTGGAATTTTTAGAGAATTATTTAAAATAGTTGTAGTGCAACAGAAGCATTTAAATTATTGCAAAAGCTATTAAAAGAGTTGTTTTGGGGCAAATTTTATTATGAAAATAATTACTAATGTTGTTAAACAAATATTGATATGGTTTTGGATAACTACCACAGCCCACAAAATTATTGCAAAAAAAAAAAAAAAATCTAAATGGAGGGAAGAATTTTGAAAGATAGGAATAGAAATGGCTCTAAAATTATTTAAGAACCTATTATAATTCAAAATTTTATTTCTAGCCAAATTTTAATCAATAAAAATGTGATTAAATTTTTGGGGTGTTACAGTGCTTCGGGCACCCCCAAGCTTAGGCTCTTGCCACTCCTTATTCCTTCATTCCATCGTGATCTCACCCAAAACTTGAAAACTTCAATCACACAAAATTTAACAAAACCTTCGTGAGATCCGTTAGTATAAGAAAACAAATCACTACTTTAAGTACTGTTGCAAATCCATTCATATTTTGTTATTGCGTTATACCTACTGTATTCTAACTTTACTATGGCTTATACCCCCCGATACAATCCATAGATTCATCAAAATAAGCACACAATGCAACAAAAATAGAATCTGTCAAAAACAGAATAATCTGTAGAAACCTGAATTAAGCTCATACTTCTGTAACTCCAATTTTTTTGAAACATTAGGACGACGTGGGCAATTTGTATATCAATCATGTGTAAAAAATTCAGAATTTTCACGTTCCAGAAAATTTTGATAATTCTGCTACTCGATGCAAAACCTTCTGTTTTCCAATAGAATCAAGTCAACTATCACCCAAACCATCCTAAAGGCTTTACTTGGCACAAAAACTAATTAAAACACTAAAATACAATCACAACAGTAGCATAATTATGTATTTATTGAAAAACATCAAGGAGAACAAAAAAATAAAAGATAACTATAGGGTTGCCTGCCAACAATTGTTATTGTTTTATGCCCCTAGCTTGGCATAATGCATAGTTTTAAATATTGTTATCTTTGGTTTTGATATTCTTTGTAGGGGTTTTCTCAAACCCAGGGGGTTCTTTATGCTTCCCATTATTCTCAGGGAATGAAGCCATTTAAAGATCTAGAATATCCAATCATTTATTACATAGAGTAATCAAAGTATTCATGCGATTGAGGTTTCCACTAATATTTTTAAGGGGTTCATTAGACTTTTGCAACTCAACCATATTTTTCTGCATATCACCTAATTTATCTAATTTTTTAATCTCCTCTTGAGTAAAAGCAAATCCTTTCAGTGGTGGTGAAACCCTCAATATTCCCTCTATTATTTCATAGGCAGTATTGGCATCACATTCAATAAAATCCCCTTTTGCGGCAAAATCGAAAAGTTGTCCGTGGGGCATGGTTAATCCCACGTAAAAATTACGGAGCAAAATTTTCACGTCCCCTTTTATAGTGCCAACACGGTAAGATTCCATTAATCTATACCAAGCATCTTTCAAATTTTCTCCTTGTTTGTTTTTGAAGTATAGAACTTCAAAATCTGGTGACAAAGAAGGGATAGTTATGCTAGTCATAGCGATAAGGCAAGAGAGCAGACAAGAAAAAGGCAAACAGAAAATATTTTTGTATTTTTGTAAAAACTTTTTTAAGAAGTGAGGGAGATGAAAACGGGAGGAAAATGGCAAATAAAGTAAATGCAAGGAGATGAAAGTTTATGCGTAGGTACTTGATAGATGTTAATGATGTCTCCCCGGCAACAGCGCCAGAAATTCTTCCCGCTACTTGTGAGCTGCGTTGGGATTTCCTCGAAGAGGAGAGGATAATGTAGTACAATAGAGATAAATATTTCCCTCAGTTATGAAACCAAGGTTATCAATCCAGTAGGAGAACCAAGCAACACTATGTAAATAGCACAGGCACACAAACAACAAATACTTGCAACCCAACGCGTAGAGGGGTTGTCAATCCGTCAACGGTTACGAGCAAGATTAAATTGTATAGGTTTTGATAGATGGATCTAACAAAAATATAAAATAAAATTACAGCAAGGTATTTTTAGGATTTTATATATATATGATAAAAGTAGACCCGGGGGCCATAGTTTTCACTAGAGGCTTCTCTCGAGAAAATAGCATATGGTGGGTAAACAAATTACTGTTGGGCAATTGATAGAAAAGCAAATAATTATGATGATATCCAAGGCAATGATAATACATAGGCATCAAGTCCAACATTAGTAGACTGAAATGATTCTGGATCTACTATTATTACCCCACACATCGACCGCTATCTAGCATGCATGTAGTGTATTAAGTTCATGGAGAAACGGAGTAACACTTTAAGCAAGATTACATGATGTAGACAAGATAAGCACACGTATGAATAAACCCCATATTTTTACCATTAATAGCAATGATACATAAGTGTCATGTCCCTTGCTATCCCTGGGATTGAGCACCACAAGATTGAACCCATTACAAAGCACCTCTTCCCATGGCAAGATAAATCAATCTAGTTGGCCAAACCAAACAAATAAATCAGAGAGAAAAATAGAAAGCTATATTAATCATGCATAAAAGAGTTCAGAGAAAACCCAAATAATATTCATGGATAGATCTGATCATAAACTCACAATTCATCGGATCCCAACACACCGCAAAAAAGAATTACATCGGGTAGAACTCCAAGAACATCAAGGAGAACATTGTATTGAAGAACATCGAGAGAGAGGAAGCCATATAGCTACTAACTATGGACCCGTAGGTCTATGGTAAACTACTCACACATCATCAGAGGGGAGGCAATGTTGATGTAGAGCCCCTCCGTGATTGATTCCCCCTCCGGCAGAGTGCCAGAAAGGGTCCCCAGATGGGATCTCTCGAGAACAGAGGCTTGCGGTGGCGGAAAAAGTATTTTGTGGACTCCCTGGTAGGTTTTCTGATTTTAGAGTCTTTATGGAGGCGGAGTTAGGTCAAACGAAGGCTTATGGGCCCCACTGCCCACAAGGGTGCGCCCTAGGCCCTTGGCGCGCCCTGGTGCCTAGTGGGCCCCTCCTTCGTCTTCTCGTTCCTTCCTGAAGCATCCAGGGTATCTTATTGCCAGAAAAAAATCTCCAAAAAGTTTTGTGGCATTTGGACTTCATTTGGTATGGATATTCTACAATGTCAAAAACAAGCAAAAAACAGCAACTGGCACTGGGCACTGAGTTAGTAGGTTAGTCCCAAAAAATGATATAAAGTTGCTTGTAAATGTATATAAAACATCCAAGATTGATACTATAGTAGCATGGAACAATAAAAAATTATAGATACGTTGGAGACATATCAAGAGATGGCACAACAGGCTGCCAATGAGCAGGAGGTAGAGTTCAAGAGGCGCCTTGCAGAGAAGGTGCTGGATACTTGCAATGGGGTTGAGCCGGATCTGGTTTTCCCCGGTGGCAGGAGAATGAGCACTATCGAGATCATCAGCTAGGCTAGGGTTAGAGCTGTCATGGCTTGATAACCCACAAGTATAGGGATCAATTGTAGTTTATTCAATAAATAAGAGTGTTGAACCCAACGAGGAGCTAAAGGTAGAATCAATATTCCCTTCAAGTTCTATCAACCACCGATACAACTCTACGCACACTTAACATTCGCTTTACCTATAACAAGTATAAGACTAGAAGTACTTTATAGGTGTAAAGGAATAATTTTGCAAGATAATAAAGAACACGTAAATAAAAGTTAGGGGCTCTTTAGATAAATAAACAATTAAGTTAGTTTTAGTATAGAGCTTTTTTAACACAAAGAGAAAGATTTATCCATAGACAATCGATAACTAGACCGGTAATCATTATTGCAATTTTATATGAGAGAGAGGCATGAGCTAACATACTTTCCATACTTGGATCATATGCACTTATGATTGGAACTCTTGCAAGCATCCGAAACTACTAAATATCATTAAGGTAAAACCCAACCATAGCATCAAGTAACAAGTGCTCTCTACTCCCATACGCAAAAAATCCCTTACTCGGGTATAAGCTTCTGTCACTCTCACCAACCACTATAAGAGAATCATGAATGTTTTGTAACACCCTACAGCGGGAATCCCACATGGTTGCATGACACGGAGGGCACCATAGGACAGCACCAAAATAAAACATACAACTCAAACCAATCACCATCATCAATCAAACCATAGGACAAAACGAATCTACTCAAACATCATAGGATGGCAACACATCATTGGATAATAATATGTAGCATTAAGCACCATGTTTAAATAGAGATTATAGCCCCCCCGGGGAGGTGTTGAACCGCTGCATAGAGGGGGAGAGAGTTGGCGGTGACGGCGGCGAAGTTGTTGGTGTAGATTGCCGTCACGATGGTTGCCCCTGCGGCGTTCCGGCGCCACCAGGAGAGAGGGGGAGAGAGACCCCCTCGTTATTATTATTCCTTGGTCTCCCCTAGATGGGAGGAGATTTTCCCCTCTGGTGCATGGTCTCCATGGCTCCCGGAGGGCAGGAGCCCCTCCGAGATTGGACCTCTCTCTGTTCTCTTCTGTTTCGTGTTCATGTTTTCTGGCCCTTCACCGTTTCTTAAATTCTCGGAGATCTGTAACTCCGATTGGGCTGAAATTTTAACAAGATTTTCTTCTGGATATTGTCTTTCTTGTGGCGAAATAAGGGCACCAGCCACCTTATAGGGGACCCATAATCCTTCCAGGCATGCCCTAGGTAGGATGGCGCGCCCTTTGGGCTTCTGGGCCCCTCGGGCATCGTCTCAAGTTGATTCTTGTTCCCAAAAATCACATATATTCCAAAAATAAATCTTCATAAATTTTTATCGTGTTTGGACTTCGTTTGATATGGATATTTTGTGAAACAAAAAACATGCAACAAAGAGGAACTGTGTCAGTGTGGACGACCATCTATGGGGCCATCAAGCCCCTTGTGGTTCGGCTAGGGAGATGCACAAGACACAAAGAGCAAAACCAACAAGAGACGCAGGGATCTTTACCCAGGTTTGGGCAATCGAGAGGTGTAAAACCCTACTCCTGCTTGATATATTGGGTGTATGTGTTGAACACAAGTACAAGGAGCGCTACCCCTGCAAGGTGCGGGAGGGAGCAAACATTGCCTTGGCCCTCCTTCTATAGCTTGGAAACCACAATGGCAAAATGCTAAGTACATGTCGATTAGATAGCAAACAGTGCTATCGTACCTAACTCTTTAGGACTAGGACAAAATATTTAATACTCTGTTAGGTGTCATGTGGAGGAGGAGCCCCGGCAAGGTTGCTGCACCGCTTGCCCAGCCGCCTCCTATTATGTTGACACGCCCAAAGGACGGGTGTCATTAAAGGTAATCTTTCTTCTAGCATGTTGCCACGTGCCCGACAAGATCCACCAAGCCACCTGCAGGCTTGACACCTCATTGATTAGTGACTAGCTGCTCGATGAGGTGGAGTGTTGGCGGTTGGCAGGCGCTTGCCGGCCATGGAGCTTGCCGGGCCTTCTCCCTTGCCAGCTCCGCTCTGCCGGCAAAGGTTGCCTTCAGTATTAACCTTGATGATATGTCTTGTTCTTCTCCCCAGTTGGGATCTATCAATGGGTTCTTGAATCTTGGTCTTCTTGATGCACTCCTTGATCTGTCAAAGAGCGGCTTCCTTGGCTTGGGAATCTTCAGCGAGCCTTGTCAATCTTTTCTTGAGTCTTGATCTCCCGGCAAGCTTCCTTGCCGGGGAACAACTGGCGCCTGTGCATAAGTCAGGGGTACTGGGGGTCCAGGTCCTAGTACACCTACAGAAGCCCCCGGGCCTGGGCCATACGTGCACGCGAGGCATCGTTGGACCAGGCCCAAAAACATGCACAAGCACGCATGGCGGAAAACATCTGCCACAATCTTAATCATGACAATTTTTCTGACACACATCCAATCCGCGCATTAAATGCGGGTTGTGGGAACATGGACTGTTGCGGTTACCTTGTGGTAGTGCGCCTCTAACAGGTGCTGGTAGGGCAAAAAGCGAAGAGCCAGCCCCCCGCGCCTTCCCCATAAAAAGGCAATCGCGTGGAGGCGCTACTAATTTGTTCCTGCTTTCCCTTGCTCCATCTTCTTCTTACCACCGGATACGCTCCCGCCGCCGCCGCCAAGGACCTTCATACCAATACAATCCCCTACTTCCTCCTTGGGTCCCAATGGCACCCAAGAAGGCCGACGCAAAGGCGAAAAAGGTGGCCAGGCTGCTCGACCCAAGGCAGAAAAGAAGAAGAAAGAGCTGGAGGAAATGGAGAGGCGGCGGAGAGAGAACGTAGTCTTCTCGCCGTCGGCCTTGTCGGGCAATGATCTGGTTGAGAGGTATGCGTATATGTGGGGGGAAATACCGATGATTATGGAGCCCCAGTAGTCCTCCCTCTAGGCCACAAGGTTCCTGCAGATTCATATCCGTTCTTCTGCGCATAGTTTTACTGCGGTGTGGTCCCCCCATTCTCAAATTTTTTCTGCGCCTTGATGGATACCTTCGGGTTCAGATTGCTGATTTTACCCCAAGTGCAGTGACGTGCATGGCAGTCTTTGCCCATTTGTGCGAAGGTTTTGTCGGGTTTGCCCCCAATGTGGATATGTTTCGCCACTTCTTCTTCCCCCGGATTGAAGACAAGTCACTCTCCGGTAGCGTGACATGGATCCCGAGAGGAAAGAAGAACCAAAGGAACTACCTCACCGGGGAACTCCATGGAAAATGGGAGGAGTGGAGGGAAATTGGTGTTTGATCCAAGAGAAAGAATTCCCTTCATTTTGCTTGCCACAGACAGAAATGATCGAACGCGACGATAATTGGAGCCACTTTGGTGCCACCGAAGGAAAGCTTCGCCCGTCACTGAACATGATAGGTCGCCTGATGCGTGTGAAGCTGACCATAGAGATGGTGGGAGCTGATTTTCTTCGACGCCACATCTCACCACTCCAGAAGAGGGAGAGGCTTGCTTGGGAGTACAAGAACACCACTAACAAGATGCGGTTGTACCCTGGGCTTGGCAGCAACTTGACGATCATGGAACATGCTTGGCTTTGCCAGCGACTACTCCGGAAGACTGGCATGTTCCACCTGTCAATCCATGTTGTTCCATTGCACATCAACTCCGCAAGGAGTGCCATCTTGTCGTGGATGCCAGAGTGCATCGCCCAAGGAATCAAGGAAGACTAGGAACTGCCCAAGCTGGTGGATGAAATGGATTGGGCTTCCAATCTGACGGAAGTAGCTTCCTAGAAAGAGACGGACCTCATCCGGGCACCACGGAAGAGGAGGAGGCATATATCGCTAGCAGGGTCGAGGAGGCCCAGAAGATTGAAGCCGAGGAAGCTGCAGAGGCCGAGGACGATGATGATGAAGAAGAGCCCGACGAGAAAGAACTTGCCGAAGAACAATAGGATGATCTTGTCGGGAATGAGATTCCCGAAGCCGAGGTTGCCGGGACTGAGACTGCCGGGGAGCACGGAAAAGAGGAGCAAGAGGAAGAAGTCCCTCGAGCTCCACAACCAAGGCGCCGCTCTTGAAGGAAGGCCAGGCAAGAGCCGGCAGCCACTTCCCCGTCGCGAGCTGCCCCTATGGTGAAGAAGTCGACCACCAAGACTGGCCATTAGGAGGAAGTACGTCGGCAATCCGTTCAGCATCCCAAACCCAAGTCCTCATCTTCTCAACAAGGACCTGCAGGGGTAGTGGGTCTCCCTAGCTGAGAAGCTCGTCTTCACCAGCCATGAAGAGGGCCAGGGAATCACCTCCGCCCCTAAGATACGATTTGGATGTTCTCCACTAGTCTGATGAAGAGTAAGTAGCCCTTGTTTCATTTTGTCAATTCTTGACTTGGTCTATCTGTCATTCTGATTTGGTTTCTTCTGTCTTCCAGGGACGCAGAACCACTTGAGCGCCGGGTGAAGCGGGCCAAGTCTGCGGCAGAACCAGGCTCACGGCAAGCGCTGGGCGGGGGGGGGGGTTGTAACAGACGAATCCACTACGATCAGCCCCTAGCTCAGCCCCCTACGGGAGAACGTGGTGTCGACTTTGCCTACCAGCGTCAGTGCCGAAGTTGCTCCCCCTGCTCTAGACAAGAAGATGGGAGAGGTCCACCACGGGGAAGAGCGCCATGAGGTTGATCCTGCCGTGGCTCCCCCGTCAACCATCATTCTGGAGAGCGCTTCTTCGACAAAGGCCTCCATCGACAAGCCCGTTCGCACGGAACCTATTTTGACTAGCGAAGATGACGTCAACCGTGCGCCGGCAACCAAAGTTGTGTAACATCCCAAATTTTCAATTTGGAATGTTTTACAATTATTAGCTAAGCATCCCCCCCCCCCCCCCCCCCCCCCCCCCCCCCCCCCCCCCCCCCCCCCCCCCCCCCCCCCCCCCCCCCCCCCCCCCCCCCCCCCCCCCCCCCCCCCCCCCCCCCCCCCCCCCCCCCCCCCCCCCCCCCCCCCCCCCCCCCCCCCCCCCCCCCCCCCCCCCCCCCCCCCCCCCCCCCCCCCCCCCCCCCCCCCCCCCCCCCCCCCCCCCCCCCCCCCCCCCCCCCCCCCCCCCCCCCCCCCCCCCCCCCCCCCCCCCCCCCCCCCCCCCCCCCCCCCCCCCCCCCCCCCCCCCCCCCCCCCCCCCCCCCCCCCCCCCCCCCCCCCCCCCCCCCCCCCCCCCCCCCCCCCCCCCCCCCCCCCCCCCCCCCCCCCCCCCCCCCCCCCCCCCCCCCCCCCCCCCCCCCCCCCCCCCCCCCCCCCCCCCCCCCCCCCCCCCCCCCCCCCCCCCCCCCCCCCCCCCCCCCCCCCCCCCCCCCCCCCCCCCCCCCCCCCCCCCCCCCCCCCCCCCCCCCCCCCCCCCCCCCCCCCCCCCCCCCCCCCCCCCCCCCCCCCCCCCCCCCCCCCCCCCCCCCCCCCCCCCCCCCCCCCCGTTATTTTGCAGAATAATTATCGTTGCTACTAGTGTTACCATGAGTATATTTGGTGATACGATTATTATTGTGGACTAACCCATTACTCTTATTTTATTTTCTTAGAGTGTCACAGGGGCTGGCTGGACTACCCCGGACACTCGTATTTATTTTCAAGTCCTTTTGTGGCGTCCCTCGAGTTTCAGGCGGTTCTATCACGCCACTACTCTTGTGGACACCCGACTGGCATTTCTTTTCAAGTCCGACCGTGGCGTCACTTGACGCCCGACTGGCATTTCTTTTCAAGACCTTTCGTGGTGTTGCCTGAGTTCTCGGATGGTCTGTCTCGTCCGATTACTCCTTTGGCCACCCGATTGGCATTTCTTTTCAAGACCGACCGTGGCGTCACTTGACGCCCGACTGGCATTTCTTTTCAAGACCTTTCGTGGTGTTGCCTGAGTTCTCGGATGGTCTGTCTCGTCCGATTACTCTTTTAGACACCCGGCTGGCATTTCTCTTCAAGACCTACCGTGGTGTCACTTGACATCCGACCGGCATTTCTTTTATATTTTATTGATACTAATATGTATTTTCTGCACTAACTATCATTCATCATGCCATGATTTAATTTCCGTCAGCATGCATTTGATATAAGTCCATCATGAGCATATGCATGTAGTTTAATCCATCATGACCATATTTTTTTGTTTGGTGCATTTATTGTATCTCTTGTTCATGATGTTTGCGAGTACATTCAAACGTACTCACAGGCTTGTCCCTGGCTATTTACTTGGCCAGGTTAGGAGTTCTACGAGGAGTACCACAAAGACGTCCGTGCGGAGCCTAGGAGTGCAGCCACGTGAGATAGGATTCATCCGGGTCAGCTGTTCCTGTGGGAATGGAGCCCCAATCGACGTTGAAGGACCACAAGCCAATTCCGCCAACCACCACCACATATCAATTTGTACTCATCAGACCTTTACGGTCACCGGACTCATTGTTGTATCAATAGACCTTTACGGTCTTGTATCAAAATTCTTGTAAATGCTTGGTAATCTGTAACAAGGACGTGTCCACCAGTAACAGTAATCCTGGGCTGGTGATGACACGAGGGGTTAATTTCTGGAATATTATGTTCCCGAAATCCGGCCCCGACAAGCACCCCAAGGTAATATTCAAGCACTCCCAAGCAACTAAGCTTGGGGATGCCCCTGAAGGCATCCCCTCTTTATTCTAATGACCATCGGTAATTTTACTTGGAGCTATATTTTTATTCATCACATATCATGAGTTTTACTTGGAGCGTCTTGTATGATATGAGTCTTTGCTTTGTTTGCTATTTAGTTTGTCACAATCATCCTTATTGGACACACTTATTTGAGAGATCCATATGTTATCATGATTTGTTAGAATTGCTCTATGTCCTTCACTTAATTTTTTTGAGCTAGGCAATTGCTCTATGTGCTTCGCTTAAATCTTTTAGAGCAAGGTGGCAATTAAATTTTGAAGAAATACTTGAACTCTCACGCTTCACTTATATTATTTTGAGAGTTGATATAAATATGTTTTAAACAAATGAACTCTCATGCTTCACTTATATTATTTCGAGAGTTAGTAAATTTTGAAGAAATGCACTCTCATGCTTCACTTATATTATTTCGAGAGTTAGCAAATTTTGAAGAAATGCACTCTCATGCTTCACTTATATTATTTTGAGAGTTGATATGTGATTTTTTTTAAGAAATATGTATGCTCTCGTGCTTCACTTAAATCTTTTTGATAGTTGATAATAGCAATGGTAATTTGCACGAGATATGAATTTGGTCCCAAAGTGATGAATATTCCAGAGGGATATAATAAAAACTTTCATAAATATCATTGGACATTATAAACTTGATTCCTTGCAATAGTTTTACGATATGAAGATAGTGATATGTGAGTCATGTTGGTGAGTAATTATGATTTAGTAAGAATATTGGTGTTAAGGTTTGTGATTCGCTATGCAAGCACGAAAGTCAATAGTTATGCAATGAAGTTATATCCTACTTATGGTGCATTATTCTGTGTTAGTTATGTTGAATGCGTGTTTATGACCGTTTTAGTTTTTTGGTTGGTCGCTTCTCAATCTATTTGCTAGCCCTCATTTGTACTAAGCGAGAATGCTGCTTGTTCATCCAACTCCTTAAACAAAAGTTGTGCCAAATGAGTCCACCATACCTACCTATATGCGGTATTTCCATGTCGTTCCAAGTAAATTTGTATGTGCCAACTCTAATATTCAAAATGAATTTCCATTTTGTGTGCCCGTATCGCTCATGAAGCGGCGGGGGTGGCCAATATTTTCCATGTTAGGCATTTTATTCTCAAGATGAGTGTTTATTCACTAGTCATTGCACGAGAGTGTGGCAGGTAATAGGGATTCCCAGTCCCGAAATGAATTTTTTTATGTTGTTAATAATAAATTCCTTGGAAAGTGTTGGTATGGAAGGCACCCGTGGATACGGCTAGCCATGGATTGTGTGAGAATGGTGGAAAGAAAATAAACTTTACTTTCTATTTGGGAACCTCCTATAATTTATCTAGCATGGAAGTTATTGGGAATTCTCGGTCGTTTTCGTTGAGAGGAAAAGCATGCCTCCCAAAATAATTTTATCTCTCAATTTAAGCTATGAGCTCTGGCACCTCTACAAATCTCTGCTTCCCTCTACGAAGGGCATTTCTATTTACTTTTATGCATTTTTTATTTTTTATTTTGAGTATCCATCTTCTCTTATAAAGAACCAACTAGGGAACACTATTGTCATACTTGTGCATTGGATGTAGCTAATATTTGAGTGTGTTCATGAATGGAACAATGATTGAGCATAATGGGCTAGGGATAACTTTCTTTAGCGTTGATATTTTGAAAGACATGGTTGCTTGTTGATATGCTTGAGTATTGATGTTTTCATGTCAAATTATAGACTATTGCTTTGAATCATTCAAGTCCAAATGTCCATGCTATAAAAGAAGATTGTATGATGAATATGATAGGTAGCATTCCACATCAAAAAAATTGTTTTTATCATTTACCTACTCGAGGACGAGCAGGAATTAAGCTTGGGGATGCCTTGATACGTCTCTAACGTATCTATAATTTTTTATTGTTCCATGCTATTATAGTATCAATCTTGGATGTTTTATATACATTTACAAGCAACTTTATATCATTTTTTGGTTCTAACCTACTAACTTAGTGCCCAGTGCTAGTTGTTGTTTTTTTGCTTGTTTTTTACTTTGCAGAATATGAGTACCAAACGAAGTCCAAATGCCACGAAACTTTTTGGAGATTTTTTCTGGCAATAAGAGACCCTAGAAGCTTTGGGAAGGAACGAGAAGACGAAGGAGGGGCCCATTAGGCACCAGGGCGTGCCAGGGGCCTAGGGCGCGTCCTGGTGGGTAGTGGGGCCCATAAGCCTTTGTTTGACCTAACTCCGCCTCTATAAATACTCTAAAATCAGAAAACCTATGAGGGAGTCCACGAAATACTTTTTTCGTCACCGCAAGCCTCTGTTCTCGAGAGATCCCATCTGGTGGCCTTTTCTGGCACTCCGTCGGAGGGGGATCAACCATGGAGGGGTTCTACATCAACTTTGCTGCCCCTCCGATGATGCGTGAGTAGTTTACCATAGACCTATGGGTCCATAGCTAGTAGCTAGATGGCTTCTTCTCTCTTTTTCATCTTTAATATAATGTTCTCCTTGATGTTCTTGGAGATCAATTCGATGTAATCACTTTTTGTGGTGTGTTTGTTGGGATCCGATGAATTGTGAGTTTATGATCAGATATATCCATGAATATTATTTTGGTTTTCTCTGAACTCTTTTATGCATGATTAATATAGCTTCATATTTCTTCTCCGATTTATTGGTTTGGTTTGGCCAACTAGATTGATTTATCTTGCCATGGGAAGAGGTGCTTTGTAATGGGTTCAACTTGCGGTGCTCAATCCCAGTGACGGAAAGGGACATGACACATATGTATTGTTCCTATTAAGGGTAAATAGAGGGGGTTTATTCATACGTTAGCTTATCTTGTCTACATCATGTCATCTTGCTTAAAGCATTACTCCGTTTCTCCATGAACTTACTACACTAGATGCATGCTGGATAGCGGTCGATGTGTAGAGTAATAGTAGTTGATGCAGAATTATTTCGGTCTACTAATCTTGGACGTGATGCCTATGTATGATCATTGCTGATAACCCACAAGTATATGGGATCGCAACAATTTTTGAGGGTAGAGTATTCAACCCAAATTTATAGATTCGACACAAGGGGAGCCAAAGAATATTTGTAGGTATTAGCAGCTGAGTTGTGAATTCAACCACACCTGGAGATTAATTATCTGTAGCAAAGTGATCAGTAGCATAGTAATATGATAGTTTTGATAGCAGTGGTAATAGTAGTAGTAACAGTAACAGTGATAGCAATAATTTTGTAGCAAGTGTAACAACGACAGTAGTAACTTAGCAAGAACAATATGTGGAAAATTCGTAGGCATTGGATCGGTGAATTCGTTGGATGATATTCATCATATAACATTCATAACCTAGGGTGATACAAAACTAGCTCCAGTTCATAAATATAATGTAGGCATGTATTCCATAAATAGCCATGCATGCTTATGGAAAGAACTTGAATGACCTCTCTTGTCCTACCCTCCCGTGGCAGCGGGGTCCATAAGGAAACTAAGGGATACTAAGGCCTCCTTTTAATAGAGAATCGGAACAAAGCATTAACACATAGTGAATACATGAACTCCTCAAACTACGGTCATCAACAGAAAGTATCCCGACTATTGTCTCTTCGGGGTTTATGGATCATAACACGTAATAGGTGAATATGACTTGCAAGATCAGATCTAGAACATAGATATAATGGTGAAAACATAAACGGTTCAGATCTGAAATCATGGCACCCCGGCCCAAAGTGAAAAGCATTAAGCATGGCAAAGTCATAACAACATCAATCTCAGAACATAATGGATACAAGGGATCAAGCCGTAACAAAACTAACTCAATTACATGATGAATCTCATCCAACTCCTCATCGACCAGCAAGCCAACGAAGGAATTACTCACTCCCGGTGGGGAGCATCATGGAATTGGTGATGGAGAAGGGTTGGTGATGACGAAGACCGAAGATCCCCCTCTCCGGAGCCCCAAACGGACTCCAGATCTGGCCTCCCAATGAAGAACAGGAGGTGGCGGCGGCTCCGTATCGTGAAATGCGATAATTCTTTCTTCCTAATTTTTTTCTCCAAATAGAGGTATTTAAGGAGTCGGAGTCAGGGTCCCCCCCCCCCCCCCCCCCCCCCCCCCCCCCCCCCCCCCCCCCCCCCCCCCCCCCCCCCCCCCCCCCCCCCCCCCCCCCCCCCCCCCCCCCCCCCCCCTGGCTCCAGTATTTTTCTTTTATTGTAAAATAAATCTCCAAAAAGTTTCGTTCCATTCTGAGAACTTTTATTTCTGCACAAAAACAACACCATGGTAGTTCTGCTGAAAACAGCGTCAGTGCGGATTAGTTTCATTCAAATCATGCAAATTAGAGTCCAAAACAAGAGCAAAAGTGTTAGGAAAAGTAGATACGACGGAGACGTATCAACTCCCCCAAGCTTAAACCTTTGCTTGTCCTCAAGCAACTCAGTTGACAAACTAAAAGTGAAAAAGAAAATCTTTTACGAACTCTTTTGTTCTTGTTTACATAAATAAGCTTAAGTATCACCCAGGTTTTCAGCAAAGATTATGACTAACCATATCAACAATAACTCTTAAAAATTATATTAACTCATATCAATGGCATAAGCAACTAGCGAGCAATAATAAAGAATCTCAAATGACAACACTTTGTCAAAACAACTGTGATATAATATGACAACAGTGGTATCTCGCTAGCCCTTTCTGAGACCGCAAAACATAAATGCAGAGCACCTCCAAAGTTCGAGCAGCGACTAAACATTGTAATTCATGGTAGAAAAGATCCAATCATGATGCATCCAAAATTAGCTATACACAATGCATGAGGATGACAATAGTGCTCTCAGATCTGGCGCTTATTTGAGAAAGTGATGACTCAACATAAAAGTAAATAGATAGTCCCTTCGCAGAGGGAAGCAGGGATTTGCAGCGGTGCCAGAGCTTAGATTTTTAAAACAGAGATAAATTTAATTTCAGGAAATGCATCCTTCTTGTTTACGTCACGACCAAAAGTTATCGATATCTTCCATGCTAAACACATTAGTGGCAGTTCCCAAGTGATAAAAATAAAGGTTTACTCCCCCCTTCCACCAGCAAACACACTCCATGGGTACCGTCCATACCAACATCAGTCATGGGGGAGTTTTGTTCAATTATTTGTAATTTTTGATTTTGGGACTGGGAATCCCTATTACCGCCCCTCTCGTGTAAGGACGAGTGAATAAACACTCATCATGAGAATAACCCGCTTAGCATGGAAGATACCGACTACCCCCTATCGCTCTATGAACAATCCAGGCACACAAAAATGGATGTTTATTGGAAATTTTTAGAGGTGGCACATGCAAATTTACTTAGAACGGCAGGGTAGTACCGCATATAGGTAGATATGGTGGACTCATCTGGAATAACTTGGGTTTTGGTATTTTGATGCACAAGCAGTATTCCCGCTTAGTACAGGCGAAGGCTAGCAAATAGGTTGAGAAGCGGCCAGCTAGAGAGCAAAAACGGTCATGAGCATGCATTATGCATAAGTAACATTGGATACTAGCATGAGTAGGATATGAACACCCCCCCCCCCCCCCCCCCCCCCCCCCCCCCCCCCCCCCCCCCCCCCCCCCCCCCCCCCCCCCCCCCCCCCCCCCCCCCCCCCCCCCCCCCCCCCCCCCCCCCCCCCCCCCCCCCCCCCCCCCCCCCCCCCCCCCCCCCCCCCCCCCCCCCCCCCCCCCCCCCCCCCCCCCCCCCCCCCCCCCCCCCCCCCCCCCCCCCCCCCCCCCCCCCCCCCCCCCCCCCCCCCCCCCCCCCCCCCCCCCCCCCCCCCCCCCCCCCCCCCCCCCCCCCCCCCCCCCCCCCCCCCCCCCCCCCCCCCCCCCCCCCCCCCCCCCCCCCCCCCCCCCCCCCCCCCCCCCCCCCCCCCCCCCCCCCCCCCCCCCCCCCCCCCCCCCCCCCCCCCCCCCCCCCCCCCCCCCCCCCCCCCCCCCCCCCCCCCCCCCCCCCCCCCCCCCCCCCCCCCCCCCCCCCCCCCCCCCCCCCCCCCCCCCCCCCCCCCCCCCCCCCCCCCCCCCCCCCCCCCCCCCCCCCCCCCCCCCCCCCCCCCCCCCCCCCCCCCCCCCCCCCCCCCCCCCCCCCCCCCCCCCCCCCCCCCCCCCCCCCCCCCCCCCCCCCCCCCCCCCCCCCCCCCCCCCCCCCCCCCCCCCCCCCCCCCCCCCCCCCCCCCCCCCCCCCCCCCCCCCCCCCCCCCCCCCCCCCCCCCCCCCCCCCCCCCCCCCCCCCCCCCCCCCCCCCCCCCCCCCCCCCCCCCCCCCCCCCCCCCCCCCCCCCCCCCCCCCCCCCCCCCCCCCCCCCCCCCCCCCCCCCCCCCCCCCCCCCCCCCCCCCCCCCCCCCCCCCCCCCCCCCCCCCCCCCCCCCCCCCCCCCCCCCCCCCCCCCCCCCCCCCCCCCCCCCCCCCCCCCCCCCCCCCCCCCCCCCCCCCCCCCCCCCCCCCCCCCCCCCCCCCCCCCCCCCCCCCCCCCCCCCCCCCCCCCCCCCCCCCCCCCCCCCCCCCCCCCCCCCCCCCCCCCCCCCCCCCCCCCCCCCCCCCCCCCCCCCCCCCCCCCCCCCCCCCCCCCCCCCCCCCCCCCCCCCCCCCCCCCCCCCCCCCCCCCCCCCCCCCCCCCCCCCCCCCCCCCCCCCCCCCCCCCCCCCCCCCCCCCCCCCCCCCCCCCCCCCCCCCCCCCCCCCCCCCCCCCCCCCCCCCCCCCCCCCCCCCCCCCCCCCCCCCCCCCCCCCCCCCCCCCCCCCCCCCCCCCCCCCCCCCCCCCCCCCCCCCCCCCCCCCCCCCCCCCCCCCCCCCCCCCCCCCCCCCCCCCCCCCCCCCCCCCCCCCCCCCCCCCCCCCCCCCCCCCCCCCCCCCCCCCCCCCCCCCCCCCCCCCCCCCCCCCCCCCCCCCCCCCCCCCCCCCCCCCCCCCCCCCCCCCCCCCCCCCCCCCCCCCCCCCCCCCCCCCCCCCCCCCCCCCCCCCCCCCCCCCCCCCCCCCCCCCCCCCCCCCCCCCCCCCCCCCCCCCCCCCCCCCCCCCCCCCCCCCCCCCCCCCCCCCCCCCCCCCCCCCCCCCCCCCCCCCCCCCCCCCCCCCCCCCCCCCCCCCCCCCCCCCCCCCCCCCCCCCCCCCCCCCCCCCCCCCCCCCCCCCCCCCCCCCCCCCCCCCCCCCCCCCCCCCCCCCCCCCCCCCCCCCCCCCCCCCCCCCCCCCCCCCCCCCCCCCCCCCCCCCCCCCCCCCCCCCCCCCCCCCCCCCCCCCCCCCCCCCCCCCCCCCCCCCCCCCCCCCCCCCCCCCCCCCCCCCCCCCCCCCCCCCCCCCCCCCCCCCCCCCCCCCCCCCCCCCCCCCCCCCCCCCCCCCCCCCCCCCCCCCCCCCCCCCCCCCCCCCCCCCCCCCCCCCCCCCCCCCCCCCCCCCCCCCCCCCCCCCCCCCCCCCCCCCCCCCCCCCCCCCCCCCCCCCCCCCCCCCCCCCCCCCCCCCCCCCCCCCCCCCCCCCCCCCCCCCCCCCCCCCCCCCCCCCCCCCCCCCCCCCCCCCCCCCCCCCCCCCCCCCCCCCCCCCCCCCCCCCCCCCCCCCCCCCCCCCCCCCCCCCCCCCCCCCCCCCCCCCCCCCCCCCCCCCCCCCCCCCCCCCCCCCCCCCCCCCCCCCCCCCCCCCCCCCCCCCCCCCCCCCCCCCCCCCCCCCCCCCCCCCCCCCCCCCCCCCCCCCCCCCCCCCCCCCCCCCCCCCCCCCCCCCCCCCCCCCCCCCCCCCCCCCCCCCCCCCCCCCCCCCCCCCCCCCCCCCCCCCCCCCCCCCCCCCCCCCCCCCCCCCCCCCCCCCCCCCCCCCCCCCCCCCCCCCCCCCCCCCCCCCCCCCCCCCCCCCCCCCCCCCCCCCCCCCCCCCCCCCCCCCCCCCCCCCCCCCCCCCCCCCCCCCCCCCCCCCCCCCCCCCCCCCCCCCCCCCCCCCCCCCCCCCCCCCCCCCCCCCCCCCCCCCCCCCCCCCCCCCCCCCCCCCCCCCCCCCCCCCCCCCCCCCCCCCCCCCCCCCCCCCCCCCCCCCCCCCCCCCCCCCCCCCCCCCCCCCCCCCCCCCCCCCCCCCCCCCCCCCCCCCCCCCCCCCCCCCCCCCCCCCCCCCCCCCCCCCCCCCCCCCCCCCCCCCCCCCCCCCCCCCCCCCCCCCCCCCCCCCCCCCCCCCCCCCCCCCCCCCCCCCCCCCCCCCCCCCCCCCCCCCCCCCCCCCCCCCCCCCCCCCCCCCCCCCCCCCCCCCCCCCCCCCCCCCCCCCCCCCCCCCCCCCCCCCCCCCCCCCCCCCCCCCCCCCCCCCCCCCCCCCCCCCCCCCCCCCCCCCCCCCCCCCCCCCCCCCCCCCCCCCCCCCCCCCCCCCCCCCCCCCCCCCCCCCCCCCCCCCCCCCCCCCCCCCCCCCCCCCCCCCCCCCCCCCCCCCCCCCCCCCCCCCCCCCCCTAGACCGGCGTGCTGACCTCTCTATTGTGCCTAGGTAGGGCTGCGACGTGTTGATCTTCTGAGGCCGGGCATGACCCAGGAAAGTGTGTCCGGACAAAGGGGATCGAGTGTGTTGGGAAATGTGGTGCACCCCTGCAGGGAAGTTAATCTATTCGAATAGCCGTGATCTTCGGTAACAAGACGACTTGGAGTTGTACCTTGACCTTATGACAACTAGAACCAGATACTTAATAAAATACACCCTTCCAAGTGCCAGATACAATCGATGATCGCTCTCTCATAGGGCGATCACCAGATATCGCCTATTCTTCTCTCTACTGCTTGCATTAGAGTAGTGTAGCATGTTACTGCTTTCCGTTATCCTATCCTGATGCATAGCCTGTCCTTGCTACTACTGTTGTTACCTTTACCTGCAATCATAAATGCTTAGTATAGGATGCTAGTGTTCCATCACTGGCCCTACACTCTTGTCCGTCTGCCATGCTATACTACTGGGCTGTGATCACTTCGGGAGGTGATCACGGGCATATGATATATACTTATATTGTTACATTACTTATGATACTGTTCGGAGATGGGGGCTGAAGGGGCAGGTGGCTCCATCCCGGTAGAGGTGGGCCTGGGTTCCCGACGGCTCTTGACTGTTACTTTTTGGCGGAGCGACAGGGCAGGTTGAGACCACCTAGGAGAGAGGTGGGCCTGGCCCTGGTCAGTGTTCGCGGATACTTCAAGGAACATGCTTAACGAGATATTGGTATTTGATCTGAGTCTGGCTACTGGCCTATACGCACTAACCAACTACGCGGGAACAGTTATGGGCACTCGACGTCGTGGTATCAGCCGAAGCCTTCGTGACGTCAGCGACTGAGCGGCGTGCGCCGGGTTGGACTGGAACGTCTGCTCTTGTATAAGGGAGGCTAGGTCCGCTCACCGGCCGCGCACGCAACGTGCAGGTGTGCAATGGGCGATGGGCCCAGACCCCTGCGCCATAGGATTTAGACCGGCGTGCTGACCTCTCCCCCCCCCCCCCCCCCCCCCCCCCCCCCCCCCCCCCCCCCCCCCCCCCCCCCCCCCCCCCCCCCCCCCCCCCCCCCCCCCCCCCCCCCCCCCCCCCCCCCCCCCCCCCCCCCCCCCCCCCCCCCCCCCCCCCCCCCCCCCCCCCCCCCCCCCCCCCCCCCCCCCCCCCCCCCCCCCCCCCCCCCCCCCCCCCCCCCCCCCCCCCCCCCCCCCCCCCCCCCCCCCCCCCCCCCCCCCCCCCCCCCCCCCCCCCCCCCCCCCCCCCCCCCCCCCCCCCCCCCCCCCCCCCCCCCCCCCCCCCCCCCCCCCCCCCCCCCCCCCCCCCCCCCCCCCCCCCCCCCCCCCCCCCCCCCCCCCCCCCCCCCCCCCCCCCCCCCCCCCCCCCCCCCCCCCCCCCCCCCCCCCCCCCCCCCCCCCCCCCCCCCCCCCCCCCCCCCCCCCCCCCCCCCCCCCCCCCCCCCCCCCCCCCCCCCCCCCCCCCCCCCCCCCCCCCCCCCCCCCCCCCCCCCCCCCCCCCCCCCCCCCCCCCCCCCCCCCCCCCCCCCCCCCCCCCCCCCCCCCCCCCCCCCCCCCCCCCCCCCCCCCCCCCCCCCCCCCCCCCCCCCCCCCCCCCCCCCCCCCCCCCCCCCCCCCCCCCCCCCCCCCCCCCCCCCCCCCCCCCCCCCCCCCCCCCCCCCCCCCCCCCCCCCCCCCCCCCCCCCCCCCCCCCCCCCCCCCCCCCCCCCCCCCCCCCCCCCCCCCCCCCCCCCCCCCCCCCCCCCCCCCCCCCCCCCCCCCCCCCCCCCCCCCCCCCCCCCCCCCCCCCCCCCCCCCCCCCCCCCCCCCCCCCCCCCCCCCCCCCCCCCCCCCCCCCCCCCCCCCCCCCCCCCCCCCCCCCCCCCCCCCCCCCCCCCCCCCCCCCCCCCCCCCCCCCCCCCCCCCCCCCCCCCCCCCCCCCCCCCCCCCCCCCCCCCCCCCCCCCCCCCCCCCCCCCCCCCCCCCCCCCCCCCCCCCCCCCCCCCCCCCCCCCCCCCCCCCCCCCCCCCCCCCCCCCCCCCCCCCCCCCCCCCCCCCCCCCCCCCCCCCCCCCCCCCCCCCCCCCCCCCCCCCCCCCCCCCCCCCCCCCCCCCCCCCCCCCCCCCCCCCCCCCCCCCCCCCCCCCCCCCCCCCCCCCCCCCCCCCCCCCCCCCCCCCCCCCCCCCCCCCCCCCCCCCCCCCCCCCCCCCCCCCCCCCCCCCCCCCCCCCCCCCCCCCCCCCCCCCCCCCCCCCCCCCCCCCCCCCCCCCCCCCCCCCCCCCCCCCCCCCCCCCCCCCCCCCCCCCCCCCCCCCCCCCCCCCCCCCCCCCCCCCCCCCCCCCCCCCCCCCCCCCCCCCCCCCCCCCCCCCCCCCCCCCCCCCCCCCCCCCCCCCCCCCCCCCCCCCCCCCCCCCCCCCCCCCCCCCCCCCCCCCCCCCCCCCCCCCCCCCCCCCCCCCCCCCCCCCCCCCCCCCCCCCCCCCCCCCCCCCCCCCCCCCCCCCCCCCCCCCCCCCCCCCCCCCCCCCCCCCCCCCCCCCCCCCCCCCCCCCCCCCCCCCCCCCCCCCCCCCCCCCCCCCCCCCCCCCCCCCCCCCCCCCCCCCCCCCCCCCCCCCCCCCCCCCCCCCCCCCCCCCCCCCCCCCCCCCCCCCCCCCCCCCCCCCCCCCCCCCCCCCCCCCCCCCCCCCCCCCCCCCCCCCCCCCCCCCCCCCCCCCCCCCCCCCCCCCCCCCCCCCCCCCCCCCCCCCCCCCCCCCCCCCCCCCCCCCCCCCCCCCCCCCCCCCCCCCCCCCCCCCCCCCCCCCCCCCCCCCCCCCCCCCCCCCCCCCCCCCCCCCCCCCCCCCCCCCCCCCCCCCCCCCCCCCCCCCCCCCCCCCCCCCCCCCCCCCCCCCCCCCCCCCCCCCCCCCCCCCCCCCCCCCCCCCCCCCCCCCCCCCCCCCCCCCCCCCCCCCCCCCCCCCCCCCCCCCCCCCCCCCCCCCCCCCCCCCCCCCCCCCCCCCCCCCCCCCCCCCCCCCCCCCCCCCCCCCCCCCCCCCCCCCCCCCCCCCCCCCCCCCCCCCCCCCCCCCCCCCCCCCCCCCCCCCCCCCCCCCCCCCCCCCCCCCCCCCCCCCCCCCCCCCCCCCCCCCCCCCCCCCCCCCCCCCCCCCCCCCCCCCCCCCCCCCCCCCCCCCCCCCCCCCCCCCCCCCCCCCCCCCCCCCCCCCCCCCCCCCCCCCCCCCCCCCCCCCCCCCCCCCCCCCCCCCCCCCCCCCCCCCCCCCCCCCCCCCCCCCCCCCCCCCCCCCCCCCCCCCCCCCCCCCCCCCCCCCCCCCCCCCCCCCCCCCCCCCCCCCCCCCCCCCCCCCCCCCCCCCCCCCCCCCCCCCCCCCCCCCCCCCCCCCCCCCCCCCCCCCCCCCCCCCCCCCCCCCCCCCCCCCCCCCCCCCCCCCCCCCCCCCCCCCCCCCCCCCCCCCCCCCCCCCCCCCCCCCCCCCCCCCCCCCCCCCCCCCCCCCCCCCCCCCCCCCCCCCCCCCCCCCCCCCCCCCCCCCCCCCCCCCCCCCCCCCCCCCCCCCCCCCCCCCCCCCCCCCCCCCCCCCCCCCCCCCCCCCCCCCCCCCCCCCCCCCCCCCCCCCCCCCCCCCCCCCCCCCCCCCCCCCCCCCCCCCCCCCCCCCCCCCCCCCCCCCCCCCCCCCCCCCCCCCCCCCCCCCCCCCCCCCCCCCCCCCCCCCCCCCCCCCCCCCCCCCCCCCCCCCCCCCCCCCCCCCCCCCCCCCCCCCCCCCCCCCCCCCCCCCCCCCCCCCCCCCCCCCCCCCCCCCCCCCCCCCCCCCCCCCCCCCCCCCCCCCCCCCCCCCCCCCCCCCCCCCCCCCCCCCCCCCCCCCCCCCCCCCCCCCCCCCCCCCCCCCCCCCCCCCCCCCCCCCCCCCCCCCCCCCCCCCCCCCCCCCCCCCCCCCCCCCCCCCCCCCCCCCCCCCCCCCCCCCCCCCCCCCCCCCCCCCCCCCCCCCCCCCCCCCCCCCCCCCCCCCCCCCCCCCCCCCCCCCCCCCCCCCCCCCCCCCCCCCCCCCCCCCCCCCCCCCCCCCCCCCCCCCCCCCCCCCCCCCCCCCCCCCCCCCCCCCCCCCCCCCCCCCCCCCCCCCCCCCCCCCCCCCCCCCCCCCCCCCCCCCCCCCCCCCCCCCCCCCCCCCCCCCCCCCCCCCCCCCCCCCCCCCCCCCCCCCCCCCCCCCCCCCCCCCCCCCCCCCCCCCCCCCCCCCCCCCCCCCCCCCCCCCCCCCCCCCCCCCCCCCCCCCCCCCCCCCCCCCCCCCCCCCCCCCCCCCCCCCCCCCCCCCCCCCCCCCCCCCCCCCCCCCCCCCCCCCCCCCCCCCCCCCCCCCCCCCCCCCCCCCCCCCCCCCCCCCCCCCCCCCCCCCCCCCCCCCCCCCCCCCCCCCCCCCCCCCCCCCCCCCCCCCCCCCCCCCCCCCCCCCCCCCCCCCCCCCCCCCCCCCCCCCCCCCCCCCCCCCCCCCCCCCCCCCCCCCCCCCCCCCCCCCCCCCCCCCCCCCCCCCCCCCCCCCCCCCCCCCCCCCCCCCCCCCCCCCCCCCCCCCCCCCCCCCCCCCCCCCCCCCCCCCCCCCCCCCCCCCCCCCCCCCCCCCCCCCCCCCCCCCCCCCCCCCCCCCCCCCCCCCCCCCCCCCCCCCCCCCCCCCCCCCCCCCCCCCCCCCCCCCCCCCCCCCCCCCCCCCCCCCCCCCCCCCCCCCCCCCCCCCCCCCCCCCCCCCCCCCCCCCCCCCCCCCCCCCCCCCCCCCCCCCCCCCCCCCCCCCCCCCCCCCCCCCCCCCCCCCCCCCCCCCCCCCCCCCCCCCCCCCCCCCCCCCCCCCCCCCCCCCCCCCCCCCCCCCCCCCCCCCCCCCCCCCCCCCCCCCCCCCCCCCCCCCCCCCCCCCCCCCCCCCCCCCCCCCCCCCCCCCCCCCCCCCCCCCCCCCCCCCCCCCCCCCCCCCCCCCCCCCCCCCCCCCCCCCCCCCCCCCCCCCCCCCCCCCCCCCCCCCCCCCCCCCCCCCCCCCCCCCCCCCCCCCCCCCCCCCCCCCCCCCCCCCCCCCCCCCCCCCCCCCCCCCCCCCCCCCCCCCCCCCCCCCCCCCCCCCCCCCCCCCCCCCCCCCCCCCCCCCCCCCCCCCCCCCCCCCCCCCCCCCCCCCCCCCCCCCCCCCCCCCCCCCCCCCCCCCCCCCCCCCCCCCCCCCCCCCCCCCCCCCCCCCCCCCCCCCCCCCCCCCCCCCCCCCCCCCCCCCCCCCCCCCCCCCCCCCCCCCCCCCCCCCCCCCCCCCCCCCCCCCCCCCCCCCCCCCCCCCCCCCCCCCCCCCCCCCCCCCCCCCCCCCCCCCCCCCCCCCCCCCCCCCCCCCCCCCCCCCCCCCCCCCCCCCCCCCCCCCCCCCCCCCCCCCCCCCCCCCCCCCCCCCCCCCCCCCCCCCCCCCCCCCCCCCCCCCCCCCCCCCCCCCCCCCCCCCCCCCCCCCCCCCCCCCCCCCCCCCCCCCCCCCCCCCCCCCCCCCCCCCCCCCCCCCCCCCCCCCCCCCCCCCCCCCCCCCCCCCCCCCCCCCCCCCCCCCCCCCCCCCCCCCCCCCCCCCCCCCCCCCCCCCCCCCCCCCCCCCCCCCCCCCCCCCCCCCCCCCCCCCCCCCCCCCCCCCCCCCCCCCCCCCCCCCCCCCCCCCCCCCCCCCCCCCCCCCCCCCCCCCCCCCCCCCCCCCCCCCCCCCCCCCCCCCCCCCCCCCCCCCCCCCCCCCCCCCCCCCCCCCCCCCCCCCCCCCCCCCCCCCCCCCCCCCCCCCCCCCCCCCCCCCCCCCCCCCCCCCCCCCCCCCCCCCCCCCCCCCCCCCCCCCCCCCCCCCCCCCCCCCCCCCCCCCCCCCCCCCCCCCCCCCCCCCCCCCCCCCCCCCCCCCCCCCCCCCCCCCCCCCCCCCCCCCCCCCCCCCCCCCCCCCCCCCCCCCCCCCCCCCCCCCCCCCCCCCCCCCCCCCCCCCCCCCCCCCCCCCCCCCCCCCCCCCCCCCCCCCCCCCCCCCCCCCCCCCCCCCCCCCCCCCCCCCCCCCCCCCCCCCCCCCCCCCCCCCCCCCCCCCCCCCCCCCCCCCCCCCCCCCCCCCCCCCCCCCCCCCCCCCCCCCCCCCCCCCCCCCCCCCCCCCCCCCCCCCCCCCCCCCCCCCCCCCCCCCCCCCCCCCCCCCCCCCCCCCCCCCCCCCCCCCCCCCCCCCCCCCCCCCCCCCCCCCCCCCCCCCCCCCCCCCCCCCCCCCCCCCCCCCCCCCCCCCCCCCCCCCCCCCCCCCCCCCCCCCCCCCCCCCCCCCCCCCCCCCCCCCCCCCCCCCCCCCCCCCCCCCCCCCCCCCCCCCCCCCCCCCCCCCCCCCCCCCCCCCCCCCCCCCCCCCCCCCCCCCCCCCCCCCCCCCCCCCCCCCCCCCCCCCCCCCCCCCCCCCCCCCCCCCCCCCCCCCCCCCCCCCCCCCCCCCCCCCCCCCCCCCCCCCCCCCCCCCCCCCCCCCCCCCCCCCCCCCCCCCCCCCCCCCTTTGTTAGGGTTTGATCCCTAGTATCCATTATGTTCTGAGATTGATGTTGCTATGACTTTGCTATGCTTAATGCTTGTCACTAGGTCCCGAGTGTCATGAAATCGGATCTGAACCTGTTATGTTTTCATGAATATATGTGAGTTCTTGATCCTATCTTGCAAGTCAATAGTCACCTACTATGTGTTATGATCCGGCAACCCCGAAGTGACAATAATCGGGACCACTCCCGGTGATGACCTTAGTTTAAGGAGTTCATGTATTCACTAAGTGTTAATGCTTTGGTCTGGCACTCTATTAAAAGGAGGCCTTAATATCCCTTAGTATCCAATAGGACCCCGCTGCCACGGGAGGGTAGGACAAAAGATGGCATGCAAGTTCTTTTCCATAAGCATGTATGACTATATTCGGAATACATGCCTACATTACATTGATGAACTAGAGCTAGTTCTGTGTCACCCTATGTTATAACTATTGCATGAGGAATCACATCTGACATAATTATCCATCATTGATCCATTGCCTACGAGCTTTTCACATATTGATCTTTGCTTAGTTACTTTTCCCCCCCCCCCCCTTGATCTTTGCTTATCTAACTTGCATGATTTGAATGGAACTAACCCGGACTGACGCTGTTTTCAGCAGAATTGCCATGGTGTTATTTTTGTGCAGGAATAAAAGTTCTTGGAATGACCTGAAAATACACGGAGACACGTTTTGGAAATAATAAAAAATACTGGTGGAAGAATCAGCATCAGGGGGCCCACACCGTGTCCACGAGGGTGCAGGGCACGCCCACCCCCCTGGGGCGCGCCCCCTGCCTCGTGGGCCCCCATAGACTCCACCGACCTCAACTCCAACTCCATATATTCACGTCCGGGGAGAAAGAAATCAGAGAGAAGGATTTATCACATTTTAAGATACGGAGCCACTGCCAAGCCCTAATCTCTCTTGGGAGGGCTGATCTGGAGTCCGTTCGGGGCTCCGAAGAAGGGAATTCGTCGCCGTCGTCATCATCAACCATCCTCCATCACCAATTTCATGATGCTCACCGCCGTGCGTGATTAATTCCATCGTAGGCTTGCTGGACGGTGATGGGTTGGATGAGATTTATCATGTAATCCCCCCCCCCCCCCCCCCCCCCCCCCCCCCCCCCCCCCCCCCCCCCCCCCCCCCCCCCCCCCCCCCCCCCCCCCCCCCCCCCCCCCCCCCCCCCCCCCCCCCCCCCCCCCCCCCCCCCCCCCCCCCCCCCCCCCCCCCCCCCCCCCCCCCCCCCCCCCCCCCCCCCCCCCCCCCCCCCCCCCCCCCCCCCCCCCCCCCCCCCCCCCCCCCCCCCCCCCCCCCCCCCCCCCCCCCCCCCCCCCCCCCCCCCCCCCCCCCCCCCCCCCCCCCCCCCCCCCCCCCCCCCCCCCCCCCCCCCCCCCCCCCCCCCCCCCCCCCCCCCCCCCCCCCCCCCCCCCCCCCCCCCCCCCCCCCCCCCCCCCCCCCCCCCCCCCCCCCCCCCCCCCCCCCCCCCCCCCCCCCCCCCCCCCCCCCCCCCCCCCCCCCCCCCCCCCCCCCCCCCCCCCCCCCCCCCCCCCCCCCCCCCCCCCCCCCCCCCCCCCCCCCCCCCCCCCCCCCCCCCCCCCCCCCCCCCCCCCCCCCCCCCCCCCCCCCCCCCCCCCCCCCCCCCCCCCCCCCCCCCCCCCCCCCCCCCCCCCCCCCCCCCCCCCCCCCCCCCCCCCCCCCCCCCCCCCCCCCCCCCCCCCCCCCCCCCCCCCCCCCCCCCCCCCCCCCCCCCCCCCCCCCCCCCCCCCCCCCCCCCCCCCCCCCCCCCCCCCCCCCCCCCCCCCCCCCCCCCCCCCCCCCCCCCCCCCCCCCCCCCCCCCCCCCCCCCCCCCCCCCCCCCCCCCCCCCCCCCCCCCCCCCCCCCCCCCCCCCCCCCCCCCCCCCCCCCCCCCCCCCCCCCCCCCCCCCCCCCCCCCCCCCCCCCCCCCCCCCCCCCCCCCCCCCCCCCCCCCCCCCCCCCCCCCCCCCCCCCCCCCCCCCCCCCCCCCCCCCCCCCCCCCCCCCCCCCCCCCCCCCCCCCCCCCCCCCCCCCCCAGAGATCCAAAAACCAAGATCTATCCCTCAACTACAAGGGGAGGTAAGGAACTTCCATCTACCTCTGCACTTGATTCACCTTCTGTTATGAGTAAGCTTGCGACACCTACACCCGCTTCTGCTATTCGTTCTGATATGCCGCATGTTATTGATGATGCTACTTCTGCTATGCATGATACTTATGATGAAACTACCTCTATGCCTGATACTACTATGCCACTTAGTGATTTTCTAGAGGAACGACTTGCTAGGGCTAGAGAGAATGAAAATATTGAATTTGATTATGAAGATGAAAGTGATGATGAAGAATCACTTGTTATTCTTGAGGGTTATTTATTTGATCAAGATGCTTCTTTAGCTATTTTAGCCTTCAAAAGATAGATGTGAACTCAAAAGGTTATTAGCTAAATGGAATAAGCAATCTCCAAATGCTAGGATGAGACCTGACCCTATGTTTTCTACTTCACCTATATGTGTTGCTGATAAGGATTATGAATTCTCTATTGATCCTGATATAATTACTTTGGTTGAATCTGATGCTTTTCATGGCTATGAATCTGAAACTGTTGGAGCACATCTTACTAAATTAAATGATATAGCCACCCTGTTCACTAATGATGAGAGATCTCACTACTTTTACATCCTTAAAATATTTCTGTTCTCATTAAAGGGTGATGCTAAGATATGGTTTAATTCTCTTGATCCCGGTTGTGTGCGTAGTCCCCATGATATGATTTATTACTTCTCTGCTAAATATTTCCCTGCTCATAAGAAACAAGCTGCTTCAAAGGAAATATACAACTTTGTGCAAATTAAAGAAGAGAGTCTTCCACAAGCTTGGGGGAGGCTTCTCAAGTTACTTAATGCTTTGCCTGATCATCCTCTTAAGAAAAATGAAATACTTGATATCTTTTATAATGGACTAACCGATGCTTCCAGAGATTACCTGGATAGTTGTGCTGGTTCTCTTTTCAGGGAAAGAACACCGGATGAAGCTGAAATCTTATTGAATAATATGTTGACAAATGAAAATAATTGGGCACCTCCTGAGCCAGCTCCTGAGGCAGCTCCTGCTCCAATTAATAATCCTATTCCTAAACCAACTCCGAAGAAGACAGGTGTTCTATTTCTCAATCCTAAAGATATGCAAGAGGCAAAGAAATCTATGAAAGAAAAAGGTATTAAAGCTGAAGATGTTAAGAATTTACCTCCTATTGAAGAAATACATGGTCTCAATTTATCGCCTGCCGAAGAAACATATGATCTTGATCCTTTACTTATTGAAGAACCTCCAGACCTCGATAACCCGACACAGGTAGTAAAGGTAAATTCTCTCTATAGATATGATAAAGCTGAAATCCCTCCTGCTAAAATTGCTAGTCAATGCTTGGATGAGTTTGATAATTTTATGTTTAAGCAAGAAGACTTCAATGCTTATTTTGGTAGACAATTAAAACAAAATGCTGATATGATTAAATACTTGGGTGATTATATGGCTACTATTAGAGGTGAACTTAAACTTGTTAGCAAACATGCTTCTATGGTTACCACTCAAGTAGAACAAGTACTTAAAGCTCAAAAGGAATTGCTCAATGAGATGAATAGTAAGAAAAATAATTGTGTTGTTAAAGTGGCTACTAGAACTGGTAGAAAGACTTAGGAACCTTTGTATCCTGAAGGCCACCCTAAGAGAATTGAGCAAGATTCTCAAAGAAATAATATTGATGCACCTAGTTCTTCTAAAAGGAACAAAAAGAAAAATGATAGAACTGTGCAAACTTCTAGTGAACCTATTGCTGAACCACCTGATAATCCAAATGATATTTCTATTTCTGATGCTGAAACACAATCTGGTAATGAACATGAACCTAATCAAAATGTTAATGATGATGTTCATAATGATGCTCAACCTAGTAATGATAATGATGTAGAAATTGAACCTGCTGTTGATCTTGATAACCCACAATCAAAGAATCAACATTATGATAAGAAAGACTTTGTTGCTAGGAAACATGGTAAAGAAAGAGAACCCTGGGTTCAGAAACCCATGCCTTTTCCTCCCAAACCATCCAAGAAAAAGGATGATGAGGATTTTGAGCGCTTTGCTGGAATGATTAGACCAATATTTTTGCGTATGCAATTGACTGATATGCTTAAAATGAATCCTTATGCTAAGTACATGAAAGATATTGTTACAAATAAAAGAAAGATACCGGAAGCTGAAATTTCCACCATGCTTGCTAATTATACTTTTAAGGGTGGAATACCAAAGAAACTTGGGGATCCAGGAGTACCTACTATACCATGCTCCATTAAAAGAAACTATGTTACAACTGCTTTATGTGATCTTGGAGCCGGTGTTAGTGTTATGCCTCTCTCTTTATCCCCCCCCCCCCCCCCCCCCCCCCCCCCCCCCCCCCCCCCCCCCCCCCCCCCCCCCCCCCCCCCCCCCCCCCCCCCCCCCCCCCCCCCCCCCCCCCCCCCCCCCCCCCCCCCCCCCCCCCCCCCCCCCCCCCCCCCCCCCCCCCCCCCCCCCCCCCCCCCCCCCCCCCCCCCCCCCCCCCCCCCCCCCCCCCCCCCCCCCCCCCCCCCCCCCCCCCCCCCCCCCCCCCCCCCCCCCCCCCCCCCCCCCCCCCCCCCCCCCCCCCCCCCCCCCCCCCCCCCCCCCCCCCCCCCCCCCCCCTTTCCGAGGAAACAACCTCAAGTTCATAGTATCAGTTCTATCGGAAAAATTCCATCGATTATATTTGGAGGTTTTGAATTTCCACTTCCTACTGTCAAGAAGAAATATGATATACTTATTATTGGGGATGTTCATATCCCCGTTGAGGTAACCTAGTGTTATTCAAAATTTCTCCGGTTTCATGTTAATCGAAATGAGTTTGTTAACAAGACTTGATCAACCTTGTTAGTGGATTCCTTTTGACGAGCATGAGATGGATGAAACTAGAAGCATAACCTTCTGTACCCTCTCTATACTTTCTGTTATTTAGTTGAAATAAAATAAAAATAAATAATTTTCTGTCTGTTATCTGATTATCCGTGCAATATAAAAATACCTTGAAAATAAAAGTTCTCCAAATGCCCTGAAAATTAAATATGATTTTTTCTAGAATATTTGACGATTTATGTAACCCCCCCCCCCCCCCCCCCCCCCCCGGATTTATGGAACAAAGAACACACCAGGGGGGCCAACCACCTTGCCACGAGGGTGGAGGGCGCGCCCACCCCCTAGGGTGCGCCCCCTGCCTCGTGAGCCCACGGTGGCCCTCCTCCACTTATTCTTGCACCCATCCTCTTCTTCTTCCTCCCACAAACACGAAAAACCAACTCAAGCACGACTTCCAGCCCTCTTTGCTGCCATTTTCGATCTCCTTGCTCAAAGCACCTCTCACAAAACTGTTTGGGGGAGATTGTTCCTTGGTATGTGACTCCTCCATTGGTCCAATTAGTTTTTGTTCTAGTGCTTTATTTATTGCAAATTTGTGTTGCTTAGGTGACCCTGTTCTTGAGCTTGCATGTCAAATTTATATGGTCAAAAGTAGTTTGATGCATGATATAGGCCCTAGGCACTTGTAGGAGTAGTTGCTATCAATATTATTGAGTTTGGTTTACTTTTATTTTAAAGTTACTAAAAAATTTCAGAATTTTTTCAGAGAAAGAAATATGCTTAGGAAAATGTTCCAAGGTGGTTCTTCGAAGAAGCAAGGACCCAGGCTTGCAACGCGTGATGCTGACAAAGAGCTACCAAGAGACGCTCCAGTGCGTCCTTGTGAGTGGCCTTCTGAAAATTTTATGGATCGAGCGGGAATTAAAAATGAATTTAACGCATATGTGCGTAATGCCGGTCTTGAGGACTTTGAGGCAGACAAATGCCCCCAGTATCATGATCTCACAAGCTCTTTTGTGAGGAGGTTTGAGTATTCATCTTTGCGTAATTCTCCTTCAGTCATGTTTGATCTTTATAACAAATCTTATACCATGGACTTAGAGGATTTCACTTTTGCTTGCAAACTTCCACAATGGGGTAGTGTTAGGGATCCCCCTAAATATGAATTTAGAAACTTTCTTGCTAGTATAACTGTAGGGGAATCTAGAGATATAACGCAAGCTACCATAGGGATCATTCACTTTCCTGCTATACATTATTTTGCTCTCTTCATAGATTGGTGCATAAATGCTAAGGATGAAGCATGTCACATGTGTGTCCCTGACCTTAGCATTCTCAGGAGTGCTGTGTCAGGAGACCAATCTTATCATATGGGAGCCATTGTAGCTCATAGGTTGCATCATAATAGACATAATGGAGATTTCTTTGGAGGAATTTATGCAACCCACTTAGCTAAATTTCTTGAGAAAGACGTTCGTGAAGGAGACATGGAGTTGCCTCCTGCTTATTTAGATTTTGATTCTATGGTTTCCCACCATTTTGTCGAGAGGAACGAATCACCTCTCCAGTACCGACTAATCTTTGACAGACGCCGTGCTGTCCATATTACTCTCCCTGCCCCTGCTTTCTTTGATTATCAGGCAAGAGGAGGATATAGTATTACCAGAGAGGAGGCAGATGAGTACGAGAGGAGATCGGAGGCCGCTCGTCGCTACACTGCAGCTTAGGAGGCGATAGCTGCTGCATCACAGTACGACCCCAACAACTATTATTATGGATATCAGCCAGGCCAGCCGTGGCCATAAACCAACTTAGGCAAAAAGCCTAAGCTTGGGGAGTACGTATTTCTCACCGACATTACATTTATGTTCACACAAACTCATTGCTAGATGTCGGTGCTCATACTTTTTCATTGTATCATCCATGCTAGTTTATTTTCTTTTATGCTTTCTTCTTGTGTGTTTAATAAACCTTAAGAAAACCAAAAAATTAGTTGTAGATTTTAATTGATTTACTTTCCATGCTTGTAGTAGTAATTAAAAAGAAAACCCAAAAATATTTCCTGTTCTTCTTTTGCTTGTTGGGAGCTTTCCTGTGTAAATAGTTTTATTTCTTTTCTTTCTTTGGGGGTCAGTAGGAGAAGACCATGATTAAATTGTTGAAGTGGCTCTTATATGCTTTATTGTTGATTTAACCAAGGGCCCATATTGCTTTGTCTTCTCCTGTTTATTAAATGCTCGCAGATTCCAGCTTAGTCCAATGCACGTGCACTCTTATTATTATTCACATCGTTCAGTCGTGCAAGTGAAAGGAAATTATGATGATATATGATGGACTAACTGAGATGAGAAAAGCTGGTATGAACTCGACCTCTTTTGTTTTTGTAAATATGATGAGTTAGTCATTCTTGATTCAGCTTGTTATGAATAAACATGTTTGCAATGACAATTAGAGATCATAGTTGCTTGTGCCATGCTTGATTAGCTATGAGCCCCCCCCCCCCCCCCCCCCCCCCCCCCCCCCCCCCCCCCCCCCCCCCCCCCCCCCCCCCCCCCCCCCCCCCCCCCCCCCCCCCCCCCCCCCCCCCCCCCCCCCCATGTTCACGCATGTAGTTGAAACAAATCAACATAGCCTTCACGATATTTATGTTCATGGTGGATTATATCCTACTCATGCTTGCATCCAATGTTCATTAATTTTAATGCATGTACATGGCCGTTGTCGCTCTCTAGTTGGTTGCTTCCTAGTCTTTTGCTAGCCTTCACCTGTACTAAGCGGGAATACTGCTTGTGCATCCGAACTCCTTAAACCCCAAAGTTATTCCACATGAGTTCACTATACCTTCCTATATGCGGTATCTACCTGTTGTTCCAAGTAAATTTGTATGCGCCAAACTCTAAACCTTCAAATAAATATCCTGTTTTGTATGCTCGAATAGCTCATGTATCAATTAGGGTTGTCTGTATCTTCCATGTTAGGCGGGTTATTCTCAAGAGGAGTGGACTCCGTCCCTCACTCACGAGATAAATGGCTGGTCACCGGGATGCCCAGTCCCATGCTTTATGCAAACTAAATGAAAATAATTGCAAACAAAACTCCCCCTGGGACCTGATGTATGTTGGAGGCACTCGTTGTTTCGAGCAAGCCATGGATTGATGCTTGTTGGTGGAGGGGGAGTATAAACTTTACCATTCTGTCTGGGAACCGCCTATAATGTGTGTAGCATGGAAGATATCGCCATCTCTTGGTTGTTATGTTGACAATGAAAGTATACCGCTCAAAATATTATTCACCTCTATTTTAAAACCGAGCTCTAGCACCTCTACAAATCCCTGCTTCCCTCTGCGAAGGGCCTATCTATTTACTTTTATGTTGAGTCATCACCCTCTTATTAAAAAGCACTAGCTAGAGAGCGCAGCTGTCATTTGCATTCATTGTTGTTAGTTTA
>JAAAWM010010438.1:0-41377 GCA_036873465.1 Thinopyrum obtusiflorum | reverse complement strand
CTACTAAAGTTGACACTTATTTTGGAACAGAGGCAGCTAAAGAAAAAAACGATCCATGCAGTCCCTAGCCCTTGAACCGTGAACCCTGACCAGGCTTCAATTTGCTGGCAACGTTCGAGCTTCCTAATAAATGAAGTTTGCAACCTTTTGACCATCGGATCATTTTGTGCAGTTTCACCAAAATCGAGATGAGCATCCCTGTGGCAAAGAAATTGAACAAGCGTGATTAGAATAAGATTACTGGGACTAGTTGATGAGACATAAACTCATCACAAATACAGTACGTAGAAGCCAGTAGAGGTATGTGCGGGGCAAAGAAGTAGAGAAATATCCACAGGGAGTGATGTGGGCAGCTGGAGCAGTGGTGCAAGCCGGCTGTAAAGGGAGTTGTACCTGAGGGACGTAGCTCAACCTTGAGGAGGGCGGCGGGAGGCGGCAACTGCCCACGTCGCGGCAGTGAGCAAGGGACGAAGGCAACCTCACCGGCTTTGTGAGAGAGAACGGCGGGGACCCCTGATCGGGACGTGCCGACAGTGGGTTTTCGCCGTCGGCGACGGCCACCGCATCTACACTAAGCATCCACCCCTTCCCCAAGCGGACGTGATCCGCCGGGATGTTAGAGATGTGGCCACAGTCGTTTTGTGCGAGAGAGTGTGAAGAGAGCAACCCCAGCAAGCAACCGTGTAGGCTGGCCCGTCCTGACTATGTATATAGTGGAGCGGTTTCCTCCCCCCCCCCCCCCCCCCCCCCCCCCCCCCCCCCCCCCCCCCCCCCCCCCCCCCCCCCCCCCCCCCCCCCCCCCCCCCCCCCCCCCCCCCCCCCCCCCCCCCCCCCCCCCCCCCCCCCCCCCCCCCCCCCCCCCCCCCCCCCCCCCCCCCCCCCCCCCCCCCCCCCCCCCCCCCCCCCCCCCCCCCCCCCCCCCCCCCCCCCCCCCCCCCCCCCCCCCCCCCCCCCCCCCCCCCCCCCCCCCCCCCCCCCCCCCC
This sequence comes from Thinopyrum obtusiflorum, assembly GCA_036873465.1. Lineage (NCBI taxonomy): Eukaryota > Viridiplantae > Streptophyta > Magnoliopsida > Poales > Poaceae > Thinopyrum > Thinopyrum obtusiflorum. The sequence continues at coordinate 40,394 of JAAAWM010010438.1, read as the reverse complement.
CCCCCCCCCCCCCCCCCCCCCCCCCCCCCCCCCCCCCCCCCCCCCCCCCCCCCCCCCCCCCCCCCCCCCCCCCCCCCCCCCCCCCCCCCCCCCCCCCCCCCCCCCCCCCCCCCCCCCCCCCCCCCCCCCCCCCCCCCCCCCCCCCCCCCCCCCCCCCCCCCCCCCCCCCCCCCCCCCCCCCCCCCCCCCCCCCCCCCCCCCCCCCCCCCCCCCCCCCCCCCCCCCCCCCCCCCCCCCCCCCCCCCCCCCCCCCCCCCCCCCCCCCCCCCCCCCCCCCCCCCCCCCCCCCCCCCCCCCCCCCCCCCCCCCCCCCCCCCCCCCCCCCCCCCCCCCCCCCCCCCCCCCCCCCCCCCCCCCCCCCCCCCCCCCCCCCCCCCCCCCCCCCCCCCCCCCCCCCCCCCCCCCCCCCCCCCCCCCCCCCCCCCCCCCCCCCCCCCCCCCCCCCCCCCCCCCCCCCCCCCCCCCCCCCCCCCCCCCCCCCCCCCCCCCCCCCCCCCCCCCCCCCCCCCCCCCCCCCCCCCCCCCCCCCCCCCCCCCCCCCCCCCCCCCCCCCCCCCCCCCCCCCCCCCCCCCCCCCCCCCCCCCCCCCCCCCCCCCCCCCCCCCCCCCCCCCCCCCCCCCCCCCCCCCCCCCCCCCCCCCCCCCCCCCCCCCCCCCCCCCCCCCCCCCCCCCCCCCCCCCCCCCCCCCCCCCCCCCCCCCCCCCCCCCCCCCCCCCCCCCCCCCCCCCCCCCCCCCCCCCCCCCCCCCCCCCCCCCCCCCCCCCCCCCCCCCCCCCCCCCCCCCCCCCCCCCCCCCCCCCCCCCCCCCCCCCCCCCCCCCCCCCCCCCCCCCCCCCCCCCCCCCCCCCCCCCCCCCCCCCCCCCCCCCCCCCCCCCCCCCCCCCCCCCCCCCCCCCCCCCCCCCCCCCCCCCCCCCCCCCCCCCCCCCCCCCCCCCCCCCCCCCCCCCCCCCCCCCCCCCCCCCCCCCCCCCCCCCCCCCCCCCCCCCCCCCCCCCCCCCCCCCCCCCCCCCCCCCCCCCCCCCCCCCCCCCCCCCCCCCCCCCCCCCCCCCCCCCCCCCCCCCCCCCCCCCCCCCCCCCCCCCCCCCCCCCCCCCCCCCCCCCCCCCCCCCCCCCCCCCCCCCCCCCCCCCCCCCCCCCCCCCCCCCCCCCCCCCCCCCCCCCCCCCCCCCCCCCCCCCCCCCCCCCCCCCCCCCCCCCCCCCCCCCCCCCCCCCCCCCCCCCCCCCCCCCCCCCCCCCCCCCCCCCCCCCCCCCCCCCCCCCCCCCCCCCCCCCCCCCCCCCCCCCCCCCCCCCCCCCCCCCCCCCCCCCCCCCCCCCCCCCCCCCCCCCCCCCCCCCCCCCCCCCCCCCCCCCCCCCCCCCCCCCCCCCCCCCCCCCCCCCCCCCCCCCCCCCCCCCCCCCCCCCCCCCCCCCCCCCCCCCCCCCCCCCCCCCCCCCCCCCCCCCCCCCCCCCCCCCCCCCCCCCCCCCCCCCCCCCCCCCCCCCCCCCCCCCCCCCCCCCCCCCCCCCCCCCCCCCCCCCCCCCCCCCCCCTTGTTGTTTGTCGGAGGAAGGGAGAGACACAACTAATGAGGTAGATCGATTGAAGTGTGGGTAAAAACGAGTTATAAGGACCTAGCTAGCTATATGTATAGCGAGAGATCGGTTGGTGTATGTCCATTTGTTACAGGCAAATAAGGCCCAGCGAGACGGATAGACAGAGAGAATGGAGCTAGGAGGTGGTGCGAGAGGCCCAACTACTAGCTAGATAGGGGGAGGAGTGTGCGGTTGTGAGAGCGATGAAAAGAGGGGCGAGAGTTTACACGTGTGTCTGACCGTATGAGAGACACGAGGCAAGGACACATAAAGGAGGAGATTGAAGGTGTGTTTGTATGTTGTAGGCAGGCACCGCTGGAGAGGTTTATCGATTGGTGTGTGTTGGAAAGGAGTTGTGGAGACTCTGGGAGAATGACCTAAAGAAAAAAATGAATGTGCCAGGTGGATAGAATGCCGAGGGAGGGGGGGCGAGGAGGGCATGTGCATGCACGAGAGAAAGTTAGTGGTAGCTACAAAGGTTAGAGGTTTGTGTGGGTGTAAGAGACTAACAAAGATCATAATTTGATATGAAAGCGGATTCATATATTTGAATAGGAGATCATAGTGTTTTAAACATTGCATGCATGAATATAGCGGTGATACACGTGTTGTGCACATGTTATACCATAATGTGATAATGCATGGCGTTTGCAACTCGCAGCTAAATGTCGAACAATCTAAACCATATTATACATCAAACAATCTCACATTTTATTTGAATTTGTGATAATGTGTGGTGTTCGCAGCTTACAACTAAATATCAAACAATCTAAACAATACTATATATTGAACATTCTCACATTTTATTTGAATTTGTGGTAATGTGTGGTGTTTGCAACTCACATCTAAATACTTGTATGCATAGGGGCAGGGCACCATACATAATGTGATAAACACATTATACATATGAGACATGGTTTAGATTATGAAGATCTAGCTAGAGCTAGAAATGTAATGTGATTTGAAATCAAAATAAAGTGGATTCCAAAAATCTAGTTGGAGTTCATATAGGAGTACACATAGTTCATATGTGCTGTGAAGATAATACACAAACAATGGTTTAACTTGACAATAATGATGATTGTAGATCTTATTAAAACAGAGAAACAAATTCAAATGCTTTGACTTCACAACAATCATTACTGTAGATCTTATTCAAATAGAGAAACGAATTCAAATTTAGTTCATATTGAAGCGGTAGTATATACGTTTGAATGCACTAAAACATTCATTTGAGTAGTAGGTTTCATGCATTATACACGTAGCGAAATATTTTAATTGAACATAACATGAATTCAAAGTTTTGAATGACATTTGTAGGGCGCATTGATTTGGGACAGTACATGTTAGGCTTGTCCGGAAATTTCAACCCGCGCCTTGTTAGCCCGAAATATTTAAGATATATCTTTGTCTCGTTGTGCTCCGACAACTCCCTCCATCTCAACCCGCGTCTTGCTATTCCGAAATTACAACGCGCGCGAAAACTCCCACCTCCTGTGAAATCCAGACACGCGAAATGCCCGTGGTACCCCTGAACCGAAAGAACCGCCTCAAATCGGTGGGGGTACTTTCGTAACTTACCCCACATTTCGGACAAGCGCGTCTCTAAGCCATGGTTCCCCACAAAACTCCGTGTCAGTCCGTGTTGGTCCCAGTTTTGTTATCAGACGCCTTTCCCTATGTGAGCGCAACAAATCTAGTCCTGCTCAAACTCTACAGCCTTGTCCCTTCCTTTCCTTTTTGAACTAGTACTTTCGCCCCTTCCTTTCCTTTTTGAACCACGTCCTAGATTTAAGCGATAAAACTTTCCCCACTACTTTCCCCCATTCCTTTCCTCTTTGAACCACGTCCTAGATTAATGCTATACAACTTTCCCCCTTCATTTCCTCTTTGAACCACGTCCGAGATTCATGCTATATACAACTTTTCACACTCCTTTCCTCTTTGAACCGCGTCCTAGATTCATGGTATACATGCAGCTAGAGCAATGCATGTGGAGTAAGTCCGTGTAAACTCTCGCCCCTCTTTTCATCGATCTCACAACCGCACACTCCTCCCTGTATCTAGCTAGTAGTTGGGCCTCTCGCACCACCTCCTAGCTCCATTCTCTCTGTCTATCCGTCTCGCTGGGCCTTATTTGCCTCTAACAAATGGACGTACACCGACCGATCTCTCGCTATACATATAGCTAGCTAGGTCCTTATAACTCGTTTTTACCCACACGTCAATCGATCTACCTCGTTAGTTGTGTCTCTCCATTCCTCCGACAAACAACAATTGATCCACCGATCTAGTTAGGTTTGCTTACCAAACACATGGTTCCCCTTCATCATCCATGGATGCGTCCCAACAGATCTATCACGCACAGGCACACACAGAAACACATGCCCACTCTTATTGATAACATTGCAGTTCCACCCTCAGTTTGTCTAGTAGGCCTCTCCCACCATCTTCAAGAAGCAACTCCATCACCCATCCAGCACTCTACCCCTCTCCCTCCCTCTTCCTCCCTCTCTCTCTCCTCTCTCTCTGTCCGATCATATTTCCCATCCTTCAGTTATGTATGGATGTCGACCGATCTCCCTCAAGACATAGCTGGTGATGGAGTCCTGGATTAGGCCCCCCCCCCCCCCCCCCCCCCCCCCCCCCCCCCCCCCCCCCCCCCCCCCCCCCCCCCCCCCCCCCCCCCCCCCCCCCCCCCCCCCCCCCCCCCCCCCCCCCCCCCCCCCCCCCCCCCCCCCCCCCCCCCCCCCCCCCCCCCCCCCCCCCCCCCCCCCCCCCCCCCCCCCCCCCCCCCCCCCCCCCCCCCCCCCCCCCCCCCCCCCCCCCCCCCCCCCCCCCCCCCCCCCCCCCCCCCCCCCCCCCCCCCCCCCCCCCCCCCCCCCCCCCCCCCCCCCCCCCCCCCCCCCCCCCCCCCCCCCCCCCCCCCCCCCCCCCCCCCCCCCCCCCCCCCCCCCCCCCCCCCCCCCCCCCCCCCCCCCCCCCCCCCCCCCCCCCCCCCCCCCCCCCCCCCCCCCCCCCCCCCCCCCCCCCCCCCCCCCCCCCCCCCCCCCCCCCCCCCCCCCCCCCCCCCCCCCCCCCCCCCCCCCCCCCCCCCCCCCCCCCCCCCCCCCCCCCCCCCCCCCCCCCCCCCCCCCCCCCCCCCCCCCCCCCCCCCCCCCCCCCCCCCCCCCCCCCCCCCCCCCCCCCCCCCCCCCCCCCCCCCCCCCCCCCCCCCCCCCCCCCCCCCCCCCCCCCCCCCCCCCCCCCCCCCCCCCCCCCCCCCCCCCCCCCCCCCCCCCCCCCCCCCCCCCCCCCCCCCCCCCCCCCCCCCCCCCCCCCCCCCCCCCCCCCCCCCCCCCCCCCCCCCCCCCCCCCCCCCCCCCCCCCCCCCCCCCCCCCCCCCCCCCCCCCCCCCCCCCCCCCCCCCCCCCCCCCCCCCCCCCCCCCCCCCCCCCCCCCCCCCCCCCCCCCCCCCCCCCCCCCCCCCCCCCCCCCCCCCCCCCCCCCCCCCCCCCCCCCCCCCCCCCCCCCCCCCCCCCCCCCCCCCCCCCCCCCCCCCCCCCCCCCCCCCCCCCCCCCCCCCCCCCCCCCCCCCCCCCCCCCCCCCCCCCCCCCCCCCCCCCCCCCCCCCCCCCCCCCCCCCCCCCCCCCCCCCCCCCCCCCCCCCCCCCCCCCCCCCCCCCCCCCCCCCCCCCCCCCCCCCCCCCCCCCTATATAGACATATTTTAGAGTGTAGATTCACTCATTTTGCTCCGTATGTAGCACTCTCCCTCGCCCCTCGACCCTCGCCCACGTGGTGGACGTGCAACAATTCATTCGGTCTCATATAGCTAGAACGATATATACTGCACTACCATTATTGCTCTACTTCCCGAAGAGGCGAAGAGCCAATCGCAAGGTCAATATTTTGGAGATGCCAAGCGCAAGGTTATAGGAGAACGAGTAGTAGGTGCCAAGTCATTTATAAATAAAGTTTTTTTTATTCAGTGGCACGTATGCAATATGATAGGTTCATATGGAGAGAAAAGGAAACTGCTCCACTATATACATAGTCAGGACGGGCCAGCCTACATGGTTGCTTGCTGGGGTTGCTCTCTTCACACTCTCTCGCACAAAACGACTGTGGCCACATCTCTAACATCCCAGCGGATCACGTCCGCTTGGGGAAGGGGTGGATGCTTAGTGTAGATGCGGTGGCCGTCGCCGACGGCGAAAACCCACTGTCGGCACGTCCCAATCAGGGGTCCCCGCCGTTCTCTCTCACAAAGCGGGTGAGGTTGCCTTCGTCCCTTGCTCACTGCCGCGACGTGGGCAGTTGCCGCCTCCCGCCGCCCTCCTCAGGGTTGAGCTACGTCCCTCAGGTACAACTTTTGATGTGTCCCGTCAACTCGCAGAACGAGGAGAAGCTTGCTTAGTACGCCGTCTCCCCCACCCACGGTCGCGGTGGCTCACAGGATGAGGTGAAGCTTGCTTCCTTACGCCCGCTCCCTCGCCCATGCGCGCGGTGGCTCGCAGGACGAGGAGAAAAATTTACTACTCCCTCTGTTTACTCCTTGTTCCTACTACCTTGGTTATAGAGATTATATCATATTGTTTGGAATATATATGTCCCCCCCCCCCCCCCCCCCCCCCCCCCCCCCCCCCCCCCCCCCCCCCCCCCCCCCCCCCCCCCCCCCCCCCCCCCCCCCCCCCCCCCCCCCCCCCCCCCCCCCCCCCCCCCCCCCCCCCCCCCCCCCCCCCCCCCCCCCCCCCCCCCCCCCCCCCCCCCCCCCCCCCCCCCCCCCCCCCCCCCCCCCCCCCCCCCCCCCCCCCCCCCCCCCCCCCCCCCCCCCCCCCCCCCCCCCCCCCCCCCCCCCCCCCCCCCCCCCCCCCCCCCCCCCCCCCCCCCCCCCCCCCCCCCCCCCCCCCCCCCCCCCCCCCCCCCCCCCCCCCCCCCCCCCCCCCCCCCCCCCCCCCCCCCCCCCCCCCCCCCCCCCCCCCCCCCCCCCCCCCCCCCCCCCCCCCCCCCCCCCCCCCCCCCCCCCCCCCCCCCCCCCCCCCCCCCCCCCCCCCCCCCCCCCCCCCCCCCCCCCCCCCCCCCCCCCCCCCCCCCCCCCCCCCCCCCCCCCCCCCCCCCCCCCCCCCCCCCCCCCCCCCCCCCCCCCCCCCCCCCCCCCCCCCCCCCCCCCCCCCCCCCCCCCCCCCCCCCCCCCCCCCCCCCCCCCCCCCCCCCCCCCCCCCCCCCCCCCCCCCCCCCCCCCCCCCCCCCCCCCCCCCCCCCCCCCCCCCCCCCCCCCCCCCCCCCCCCCCCCCCCCCCCCCCCCCCCCCCCCCCCCCCCCCCCCCCCCCCCCCCCCCCCCCCCCCCCCCCCCCCCCCCCCCCCCGCTTTTATTTTCAGATCTATTATTCCCAAAACCCAAAAATACCTTGTTGCACCTTTTTTGTTACTTATTTTATTTCGCATTTTATCGAGATCTATTTATCCAATCTACACAATTTTTATCCCGTCAACTTGACAATTTCTGGCACCGTTACCCGTAAGGGGATTGACAATCCCTCATAAGCGTCGGGTTGCAAGTATTTGTTCTTTGTGTGCAGGTACCGTTTACATAGTGTTTCTTGGTTCTCCTACTTGATTGACACCTTGGTTTCATAACTGAGGGAAATACCTACCGTAGCTGTACTGCATCATCCCTTCCTCTTTGGGGAAATACCGACGTAGTTCAAGCGACATCACAAGGCGCGGGTTGAATAGGTGGGAGTTTCGCAGCACAATAGAAAAAGAGATGCTAGCTTGAAATTTTGGGATAACAAGGCATGGCTTGAAATTTCGGGAGAACAAGCTTAACGTGTACAAAAAAATAAAATAAAAGACAATTCGCACCACACTAGATAGAGTCATGTCCCGTTTTACTATATTACTACAAATGACATTCAAAAACAACAACAAAACTAAAAAAAATCGGGAGAACAAGCTTAACGTGTACAGTACCAAATTAATTTGCACTTCCCTCAACAATAAAAAAACAATTCATATCATCTAGCATATGGATTAAATTTGAGTCCATTTTCCCTATTTGAATAGGATTGTACTCACGTTAGTTATACCACCATCTAAGTATTATCTTCACAACACATGACATGAATATAGGAGTAGTAAATTCACATTTAAATATGAACTACTTGTACATACGATCTCGAATTCAAATATGTGTATCCATTTTATGTTGAATTCAAATCATAGTACATGTATGCTTTAGCTAGATGTTCGGAATCTAAACCATGTTTGATACTATGTACAATGTATATAACACACACACACACAACACACACACACACACACACACACGCACACACACACCATTTAGATATGAGCTGGAAAAGCCACCCATCTTCTCCAATTTGAATAGTTGTGTCCATGCATGGATGCAATGTGGCCAAACGATGCCTGCCATCAGTATCTGATGTCTACTACACAACTTGTTCTTGTAGACTTGTGTTGGGCTTCCAAGCGCAGAGTTTTGTAGGACAGTAGCAATTTTCCCTCAAGTGGATGACCCCCCCCCCCCCCCCCCCCCCCCCCCCCCCCCCCCCCCCCCCCCCCCCCCCCCCCCCCCCCCCCCCCCCCCCCCCCCCCCCCCCCCCCCCCCCCCCCCCCCCCCCCCCCCCCCCCCCCCCCCCCCCCCCCCCCCCCCCCCCCCCCCCCCCCCCCCCCCCCCCCCCCCCCCCCCCCCCCCCCCCCCCCCCCCCCCCCCCCCCCCCCCCCCCCCCCCCCCCCCCCCCCCCCCCCCCCCCCCCCCCCCCCCCCCCCCCCCCCCCCCCCCCCCCCCCCCCCCCCCCCCCCCCCCCCCCCCCCCCCCCCCCCCCCCCCCCCCCCCCCCCCCCCCCCCCCCCCCCCCCCCCCCCCCCCCCCCCCCCCCCCCCCCCCCCCCCCCCCCCCCCCCCCCCCCCCCCCCCCCCCCCCCCCCCCCCCCCCCCCCCCCCCCCCCCCCCCCCCCCCCCCCCCCCCCCCCCCCCCCCCCCCCCCCCCCCCCCCCCCCCCCCCCCCCCCCCCCCCCCCCCCCCCCCCCCCCCCCCCCCCCCCCCCCCCCCCCCCCCCCCCCCCCCCCCCCCCCCCCCCCCCCCCCCCCCCCCCCCCCCCCCCCCCCCCCCCCCCCCCCCCCCCCCCCCCCCCCCCCCCCCCCCCCCCCCCCCCCCCCCCCCCCCCCCCCCCCCCCCCCCCCCCCCCCCCCCCCCCCCCCCCCCCCCCCCCCCCCCCCCCCCCCCCCCCCCCCCCCCCCCCCCCCCCCCCCCCCCCCCCCCCCCCCCCCCCCCCCCCCCCCCCCCCCCCCCCCCCCCCCCCCCCCCCCCCCCCCCCCCCCCCCCCCCCCCCCCCCCCCCCCCCCCCCCCCCCCCCCCCCCCCCCCCCCCCCCCCCCCCCCCCCCCCCCCCCCCCCCCCCCCCCCCCCCCCCCCCCCCCCCCCCCCCCCCCCCCCCCCCCCCCCCCCCCCCCCCCCCCCCCCCCCCCCCCCCCCCCCCCCCCCCCCCCCCCCCCCCCCCCCCCCCCCCCCCCCCCCCCCCCCCCCCCCCCCCCCCCCCCCCCCCCCCCCCCCCCCCCCCCCCCCCCCCCCCCCCCCCCCCCCCCCCCCCCCCCCCCCCCCCCCCCCCCCCCCCCCCCCCCCCCCCCCCCCCCCCCCCCCCCCCCCCCCCCCCCCCCCCCCCCCCCCCCCCCCCCCCCCCCCCCCCCCCCCCCCCCCCCCCCCCCCCCCCCCCCCCCCCCCCCCCCCCCCCCCCCCCCCCCCCCCCCCCCCCCCCCCCCCCCCCCCCCCCCCCCCCCCCCCCCCCCCCCCCCCCCCCCCCCCCCCCCCCCCCCCCCCCCCCCCCCCCCCCCCCCCCCCCCCCCCCCCCCCCCCCCCCCCCCCCCCCCCCCCCCCCCCCCCCCCCCCCCCCCCCCCCCCCCCCCCCCCCCCCCCCCCCCCCCCCCCCCCCCCCCCACAAGACCAAACTAACTTCAGCTCAGAAGGACTGACAAATCTCCATTTTTTTGTTGTGATGCGCGAGTACAATGTTGTTCTAGGATTCTTTCTGGTGAGTTCCATTTTTCTAAAAGTGTGCTCTACATGGACCATCTATGTGCCTGTTGAAACTGTCAATTCATAGTACAGTTTGCTTTATACTAATCACTTTTTTGTATTTGTGCAAACAGGGGTGCTCAGCTTGATTTCAATGGGAACTGCACAAAATGTTCATGAATACATCGAATCATTCATTTCCACCACAAGAAAGGAGGTGCCGATAAGTTCAAGGCGTTGCAACATATAAGGGCGAAATGTGTAAACAGGGTTATCTACTTCACCTCGTTGCCATTGTGACCTTTTGTTGCACTGCACAAAACACTTTTGTTTTAAGAGTGTTTTGTGCAGTTCAACCAAAATGTCACACCGACAACGTTGCTTGATTGCTTGATCTTAGTGGAACTGCACAAGAGGAGATCTTACTTCCTATTTGTTAAGGCGAATTTGGTTCAGATCTTCTTCTTGTGAGTTGTTTGAATTCCGCATCATGAGAGGTCAGTACTAGCCTTCTTTCACATGATTCTGCAGTGTGCTTTCATATGTTGTGCTACTTGTACGATAATGTTGCTTGATTTTAGTGAACTGCACAAATGGAGACAAGACTTCCAATCTGTATGTGCACCGTAATATCCCATTGAGGTAAGATAAGGATATTTCACAAGGAGCAGTTGAAGGATGGTTACATTACTCCCCACCCCCCCCCCCCCCCCCCCCCCCCCCCCCCCCCCCCCCCCCCCCCCCCCCCCCCCCCCCCCCCCCCCCCCCCCCCCCCCCCCCCCCCCCCCCCCCCCCCCCCCCCCCCCCCCCCCCCCCCCCCCCCCCCCCCCCCCCCCCCCCCCCCCCCCCCCCCCCCCCCCCCCCCCCCCCCCCCCCCCCCCCCCCCCCCCCCCCCCCCCCCCCCCCCCCCCCCCCCCCCCCCCCCCCCCCCCCCCCCCCCCCCCCCCCCCCCCCCCCCCCCCCCCCCCCCCCCCCCCCCCCCCCCCCCCCCCCCCCCCCCCCCCCCCCCCCCCCCCCCCCCCCCCCCCCCCCCCCCCCCCCCCCCCCCCCCCCCCCCCCCCCCCCCCCCCCCCCCCCCCCCCCCCCCCCCCCCCCCCCCCCCCCCCCCCCCCCCCCCCCCCCCCCCCCCCCCCCCCCCCCCCCCCCCCCCCCCCCCCCCCCCCCCCCCCCCCCCCCTATGACTGAGCTTTGTCATCTCTATTGGTGTTGTGCTACTGTTTACATACTGTCATGAAAAAGTGGTATTGTCCTTGAGAAGTGCTTCATCTGTGTTGTTTTAAATATTTCCTTTCCTTTTTTGAGCAAACAGGGATGCTAGCATTTAGTAGTCCTCTTGTCTTTGCACAACAGCATCATCTTCCTGTGAAGAAGAATATGGAGTACGTGAAGTGACTAGTTCCGATTATGCCAGGATGAAGAAGCCATGTCTATCTTCTCATCAGAAGGAGCAGTTGAAGGATGGTTACATTACTCCCTACAAGACCAAACTAACTTCAGCTCAGAAGGACTGACAAATCTCCATCTTTTTGCTGTGATGCGCGAGTACAATGTTGTTCTACGATTCTTTCTAGTGAGTTCCATTTTTCTAAAAGTGTGCTCTACATGGACCATGTATGTGCCTATTGAAACTGTCAATTCATAGTACAGTTTGCTTTATACTAATCACTTTTTTGTATTTGTCCAAACAGGGGTGCTCAGCTTGATTTCAATGGGAACTGCACAAAATGTTCATGAATACATCGAATGATTCATTTCCACCACAAAAAAGGTGGTGCCGATAAGTTCGAGGCGTTGCAACATATAAGGGCGAAATCATACAAGCTACGGGCGACATACAAGCTACGGGCGAATTTGGTTGATTTTGGTGGAACTGCACAAAAAGAACAGCTAGTTTATTTAGCACGAGGTGCCATGTCAATGTCCGAACTGATGGCAAACCCTTCCCATTCCACAATCGTAGGCATTTGATATTTTGGAATGGGACAACCTTGTCAAATTTTGCTCATTGATTTTAGCAAGACATGCGTTTGATATTTTCAAATGGGACGCCCTTTGCTGTCAGCAGCGTCGATCAATTTTTTATTTATTCTTTAGTTGTGAAGTAAATATTGCCTCTCACATGTGAGTCGCTGAGATGCATAATCATCGATTGTTTTGAATATTCTCTATGAATTGCCAGGCCTGTGTGTTTGATTGCAATGTACAGAAACGCTAAAAAGCTGCTCAAACCCCCCCCCCCCCCCCCCCCCCCCCCCCCCCCCCCCCCCCCCCCCCCCCCCCCCCCCCCCCCCCCCCCCCCCGTAGAGATACTTTGACTGCAGACAAAACTTGTATGCAGACTAGAAAGGACCGGAGGGAGTACATGTGAAACTGCTACAAACGAGGTGATCACCCTAGGAATAATGCTAGTACTTATTGTTTTGCATGTTCATCCAATGCCAGTGATACAGGAATTCGAACTAATCGAAATAAATTCATTCATACACGGTCGGATTTCATATAAACATGTCGGATTTCATTACATTTCATAAATTCTTCAACTAAAAAGGGGTGCGCTGGAGGTATAATTAATTAATCGAAGCTACCCACCTGTATCCCGCTGAGCCGAACAGAAACTTCAGTGACTTAACTGCAGGTGAAGATGTGTAACTAACATGTGGCATGTTGGGCCGACGTGTGAGTCAGCCAACTGCACCAGCAGTTAAGTAGAAGCAGTGTTCTTCTCCAGCACAGCTCTCCGACTCCACGTCACCGCCAAGAAGCTAACCGGCCATCAATGGTCAACCCGCCTAGCTTGGCTTCAACCCCCCCCCCCCCCCCCCCCCCCCCCCCCCCCCCCCCCCCCCCCCCCCCCCCCCCCCCCCCCCCCCCCCCCCCCCCCCCCCCCCCCCCCCCCCCCCCCCCCCCCCCCCCCCCCCCCCCCCCCCCCCCCCCCCCCCCCCCCCCCCCCCCCCCCCCCCCCCCCCCCCCCCCCCCCCCCCCCCCCCCCCCCCCCCCCCCCCCCCCCCCCCCCCCCCCCCCCCCCCCCCCCCCCCCCCCCCCCCCCCCCCCCCCCCCCCCCCCCCCCCCCCCCCCCCCCCCCCCCCCCCCCCCCCCCCCCCCCCCCCCCCCCCCCCCCCCCCCCCCCCCCCCCCCCCCCCCCCCCCCCCCCCCCCCCCCCCCCCCCCCCCCCCCCCCCCCCCCCCCCCCCCCCCCCCCCCCCCCCCCCCCCCCCCCCCCCCCCCCCCCCCCCCCCCCCCCCCCCCCCCCCCCCCCCCCCCCCCCCCCCCCCCCCCCCCCCCCCCCCCCCCCCCCCCCCCCCCCCCCCCCCCCCCCCCCCCCCCCCCCCCCCCCCCCCCCCCCCCCCCCCCCCCCCCCCCCCCCCCCCCCCCCCCCCCCCCCCCCCCCCCCCCCCCCCCCCCCCCCCCCCCCCCCCCCCCCCCCCCCCCCCCCCCCCCCCCCCCCCCCCCCCCCCCCCCCCCCCCCCCCCCCCCCCCCCCCCCCCCCCCCCCCCCCCCCCCCCCCCCCCCCCCCCCCCCCCCCCCCCCCCCCCCCCCCCCCCCCCCCCCCCCCCCCCCCCCCCCCCCCCCCCCCCCCCCCCCCCCCCCCCCCCCCCCCCCCCCCCCCCCCCCCCCCCCCCCCCCCCCCCCCCCCCCCCCCCCCCCCCCCCCCCCCCCCCCCCCCCCCCCCCCCCCCCCCCCCCCCCCCCCCCCCCCCCCCCCCCCCCCCCCCCCCCCCCCCCCCCCCCCCCCCCCCCCCCCCCCCCCCCCCCCCCCCCCCCCCCCCCCCCCCCCCCCCCCCCCCCCCCCCCCCCCCCCCCCCCCCCCCCCCCCCCCCCCCCCCCCCCCCCCCCCCCCCCCCCCCCCCCCCCCCCCCCCCCCCCCCCCCCCCCCCCCCCCCCCCCCCCCCCCCCCCCCCCCCCCCCCCCCCCCCCCCCCCCCCCCCCCCCCCCCCCCCCCCCCCCCCCCCCCCCCCCCCCCCCCCCCCCCCCCCCCCCCCCCCCCCCCCCCCCCCCCCCCCCCCCCCCCCCCCCCCCCCCCCCCCCCCCCCCCCCCCCCCCCCCCCCCCCCCCCCCCCCCCCCCCCCCCCCCCCCCCCCCCCCCCCCCCCCCCCATTTAATGCGCTACCGACGTGCCCCTCTCGCTTTATCGGGGACGGCAAGGAAGCTCGTCCCAGCTGTCGCCGCCTCCCCTGGCTTCGACACGCGTCTGAGCTGACGAGGCATCGTGGCGCCATGTTGGCTGGCTGCTGGGCTGGCGTGGTGGTGGAGCCTTCATGAAGGTCTGCATGCCACCATGCAGGTGCTTGCTGGGTTGGTGTAGAGGCCGCTGGTCGCCACGCAGGTGCCTGCCCAGCTGGTTGGGCTAGCAGCTGCATGGGGACGGCGGTGGTGTCTTGGCAGGCATGGCCCTGGCTATGGTCCCGCTGATGCCCTTGGCAAGGGCCTTGCCGGGGGCCCAGCAAGGGTCTTGCCGTGGCGCCGCGGTCGTCCCCGGCAAGGCGCTTGCCGGGGGTCTCGTGGATTTTCTCGGCGAGGGCCCCGCTGAGGATCGTCGTCTTCTAGTTCTCATCTGATCTTGTGTATTTATGATCTTCACAAAGATCTACATGCCACCATGGAGGTGCCTCCCGAGCCTTGGTCCCAATGTGGTTGATGGCATTGGAACCCCTAGGCTCAAGGGTCTTGCCGGGGGAGTCCACCTCGCCCTCTTGCCCTTCGTGTCTCTGGTCTTGGCGTTGCCTTGGCTGTCTTGTGCTCCGGTTTCCCTCCCCTGCCCTGCTAAGTGTGGCCGCGGGCGCGGCTCTGACTGCCTGTGCACAAGTAAAGGGGTCAAAAGGAGAGCCCCTACTTTTGTACATCGACAGGGAGGTTCAACATTTCGTACTCATGTGAACCTTGCACTTGGCTCTTCGCCTCTTCGGAAGGTCCAACAATGATGATACTACAGTACAATATGCTTCTGGCAATCTGACACCGATTGAACCATTGCATGTCCACGGCGAGGGCGAGGGTGAGCGAGAGGGAGAGGGAGAGGGCGCTATAGTCAAAACCCTCTCCTCGTCCTGCGAGCCACCGCGCGCGTCGGCGAGGGAGAGGCGTAGTAAGCAAGCTTCTCCTCGTTCGGCGAGTTGACGGGACACATCGAAGCAGTACTAGTACTAGTCCATACTGCGTCCTTTCCGGTTAATATGGCTTAATTTGAAGCGAGAAAAATACACTAGCGGTCAACGTATGTAACAATACGCTATTTATGGTCACTATATATATAGTTTTGCGGTGATTATATGATCACTAGCTCATCGTAGAGCACCGTATTGCACCCTACTGACCGACCACATAGTCGACATGGCACTTTGTTGACTGGTTAAATTGTCACCTGGTTTCTGGGTCCCACCTGTCAGTTGGCAGAGCAAAGAAATTAGTTAAACAAAAGTTTACGCAGGCGCGATAGGAGTCCAACCCTTGCGCGCGAACCACCCGGGCTGTGTATGTGAGTGCATGCACGTGTACTCCCTCGGTCTTCCAACAAATATTGTACCTCGGCTAAAAAACAAAGAGTGTACATCTACACTTCCGATGCATTTAGCCTTTAATCTAAATCGATATTGATTGACTAATGCACCAACTTGTGCTCTAGCTATAGGCTACATGTCTATTCTTAATTACAGCATGCAACAACCTTCATTTAATCTTCTTAGAGATTTCAACAAGCGACTACGTACGGAGCAAAATGAGTGAATCTACACTCTAAAATATGTCTACATACATCCGTATGTTGTATTCCATTTGAGTGTCTAAAAAGACTATATTTAGGAACGGAGGGAGTAGCAAATAAACATTAAGTTCTCTTGTTTTTCCCTCCTTGGTCACGGTGCACAACCAATGATGACTTATTCACCTGGATGGAGCGAGTAGATGGTCAAAGTTTGACACAAAATTAATACATTGGTAAACATAATTTTTTGAGGAAAACGAGTGCATTAATCGAGTGTTTTTGGAAACTACAAAAATTATTCCACCACTCATCATCTACCTTGGTTGATGAGATTTTTTAATCGAGCCCTATAAACCGGAAAGGAGGTAGTACTAGTACTCCTACATTATTGGCGCCGGGTGCCTTGGCCAATGTTTCATCTTGTTGGACCGGATGAGCGTACAGGCATAGGTATACTGTGGATAGGAAGTCTTCGCGATCCATTATTCCCCATCTCGGTCAGAGAGAACTATTCAACTAGTCTTCACAGTGAAGTGACAATACACGCAACAGCAGATGGGTCACTTTATTAATAAGCTGAACCAGAATGTTGGTGTTACTAGACCAGCCTTACCCAGTACTACCATCATGTTTGCCAGTGGAGCACGCTTCCGCAAAAACGCCTACGCACCTCTCTCCTCCATTAACTGACATATGGGCCCTCTTGAGGTAGACCCACATGTCATCGGCGTAACTATTTACACTCCGAAGGACGGTGTATCCTGGTAGTAGTACTAGTAGAATTCAGATTTAATGCACTTTCTTCCGCGTCTTTCACTCTTCCTCCTCCTCTATTCTTCTTCCTCCTCTCTTCCCCATTGCCGGCCGCACACCATTTCCCCCCGCTCACTGCTCGCCCGCCCGCGCCATCTTCCTTGGTAGCTCGCGCGTACCATATCCCCCTGCTCACTGCTCGGCCACACACGCCATCTTCTTCGCTCGCCCGCCCGAATCCACTTCCCCGCTGGCTCGCAGGCACCAAAAACCCCAATCACTCAGCGCCCTAAAAAACCCTATGGTAGAACCGACTGACACGCAGAGCCGCGATTGGAATTCCCTCCCCGATGTTCTCTTGGAGCGGATGTGTAATCGTATGGACCTGCTCAGCACCGTCCGTCTGGCCGCATGCTCGGTGTCTTTGTACCGTCTACTCGTCTGCAACCGGCCGGCTCTTTTCAAGACACACTGCTTGCTGATGCCCGATCCTCGCAGGTGGCCCAGACACTGACTTGACGATCCTAGGGAGGTTGCCGTGGTGCCCCTCGACATGCTACCACTACCCGTCCACCTGTCCTTCATGCGCGGCCACTACTGGCACTACAAAAAAAAGACACATCCGTGACATTTTGGGCCGAACGAAAAAAAATTCTGTCATACTTATGACACTTCTATGACGATAATTGTGACAAAACCCGGTATCATCATAGATGTGGTGGGCTCCTACTTCTATGACAAAAAATCATGACAGAAAATGGGCTTTTCGTCCTGGGCGGGCCGGAGACGCAGCTGCATGACATTCTTTGGGCCGTCCATGACAGATAAAACCGTGGTAGAAGCGAGGGCGAGGAAAATATCGGGGTGTTCCCGGTTACGGTGGGTGGTCGGGGCCGAGCGATGCGCGTTTCTCTCATACACGCACGCGCGTGGGTGCGACGCATTGGGCTCTAACTGAACCCAAGTGAGGCGTTGGGCTCTAACTGAACCCGAGAGATTGCACTGCAGGCTACGCATTACTGAACCCGAGCGATCGATAGATGGCTGTTAATTGAACCCGATCGACCGATTCCTTCGCTACTACTGCTAACTGAAGCCGATCGATGCTGCCTCTGGATGAACAGTGAGCGTTGCTGGGCGGGTTTGGATGAACAGTTCCCGGTGGGGGTGGATGAACAGGACCCCGTGGTGTTGCCTCTGGATGAACAGGACCCCGATCGATCGAGCCGGTTGGGGCTGGATGAACAGGACCCCGTGGAGGGCTGGATGAACAGGACCACCCCGTGGAGGGCTGGATGAACAGTAGATTGTGTAGGGCTGGAACAGTAGCCCATGGAGGGGTGGTTGAACAGCAGCCCGTGGAGAGGGATGGTTAAATAGTAGCCGGTGGAGTAGCGCGCGGTGGAGGCTGGATGAACAGGAGCCCGTGGATGAACAGTCGCAGGTGGAGGCTAGTGGAGGTCGACGGTGGATGAACAGTAGCCCGTGGAGGCTGGAGGGGGTTGACGGTGGAGATGAACAGTATCCTGTGGAGTCCCGTTTTGTGGTACACCACACCCCTCCCGATGAACAGGACCCCCGTTTCTACCGTAGCGCTCCAACACAAGTCCGTTTCCTCCGTTTTGCGGTACGCCACACCCCTCCAGATCAACAGGACCCCCATTTCGACCATAGGAGGTCCGTTTCCTCCGTTTTGTGGTACGCTAGACCCCTCCCGATGAACAGGATCCCGTTTCAACCGTGGCCGGTCGAACACAAGGCCGTTTCCTCCGTTCTGCGGTACGCCAGGCCTCGTTTCCATCGGCTGTTCCGTCCAAGCCAGTTGGCTCCCACGCGTTCCGTTGCCTCCCGATGAACACGACGCATTCCGTTGCCTCCCCATGAACATGACGACGATGCAGTTTCTCTATTCCGACCCAGCCATGTACACGAGCCCTGGCCGTACGTATGCGCGAGTAGGCATTCGAGACCCCGCCCGTATGTACGTACGTGGCCGTATTTTCTTTCTTGCACCCTGGCCGTTGTACGTACGTGTACATGCTACATGCGCGCCTCTACTACAACACATGCGCGCCTCTACATCGACCAGTATGTACGTACACGTTCGCGACCAGAATGACAACGCTACGTACGCCTCGACCAGGTGGGTCCCGATTGTCAGGCACTTCCTTCTGTGTGAAGATGTAGCTAGTGGGTCCCAGCAATCAGGGGGCGAATCATTTTTTTTGCCCGGACTCACTTCCTTGCATGCGAAGATGTAGCTGGTGGGTCCCAGCAGTTAGG
The DNA here is from genome assembly GCA_036873465.1 of Thinopyrum obtusiflorum. Lineage (NCBI taxonomy): Eukaryota > Viridiplantae > Streptophyta > Magnoliopsida > Poales > Poaceae > Thinopyrum > Thinopyrum obtusiflorum. The sequence continues at coordinate 22,072 of JAAAWM010010438.1, read as the reverse complement.
GGGGAAACTTTTTTCATGAAATACGGTGGCCCATCCGGTGGGTCCCAGCAGTCAGGGGGGAAATGTTTTTTTCGCCAAATACGGTGGCCCGTCCGGTGGGTCCCTGCTGTCAGGTGGAGGAATAATTATTTTTCGCGTAATAAGGAGGCAATTCCTTACGGCTGCCGTGGACCCTGCTTTCAGCCTCTCCACGTACAGTACTCTTCCGATGGAAGTTGTTCCTTGACCACATTAACCACGCCGCACCGAGAGCACCAGGGCGGTGGACGACGGCGAGGCCTAGGAAGGGGACGACGCGGAGCCGGGGAAGGCATGGCAGTGGATGCCCACGCAGAGAGGAGTACAAGGGTCCACTGGTTCGGCTATGGTGTGAGGCTGCTATCGCCGCAGAATAACAGGGGGTATGGGTGAGTAGAGGGATGCCCTGGCCAGCGGTGGGAGTAGTAGGGGGCGGTGAGGCCTGCGCGGCAGCACAGCCGGCCACGGGAGGCAGGAGCAGGCGGCATGACCGGCGCTGCTTTGGGCGGCTGGAGCAAGAAGACCAGAGGTTGAAGAAGCACGACGGCCGTTGGATGGACATCATACAGTCATTGCAGCTAGAATCGTTTATATTGACTAAGTTGACAAAGCCCTTGGTATGCGTCAACTTAGTAGGCCCACAGGTCAGCTTCCGAAACGGTACGCCCCAGATGTCAGGGGGAGGAATCATTTTTTGGGCGGGTGGAGCAAGAATATCCGAGATTGAAGAAGAAGCACGACATCCGTTGGATGGACATCCAACGGCCGCTACTGCTAGAACCGTGTGTTGACTATAAGTTGACAAAGCCTTGCATACGCATCAACTCTTTTTTTTTTGAGGGGACGCGTCAACTTAGTAAGGCCACAAGTGTGTGGCAGAGAACTTATAGCCCATTTGAGATGTGTAAGAATGTGCAGCCAAGTTTTGAATTCTAATGGAATTTACTACAGCCCATTTACAGTTTGCTAAAAGTACAACCCATTTCAACCAACCGTTCAAAACCGAATTCAATAAAATTTCCCACATTTTGATGGGATCCGAAATATTTTTATCCCAAAATTTCTAGTCAGATTAAATACAATTTCAATATAAATTTATATTACGTAAAAATCCAACGAAACATTGTGCTCGCAACAATTAATGAAATTAAAATTTTCAATATCCAAAAATAATATTTTATAAAGTAATTACGTGTTTGGTGCATTTTTTATAGTTACTGCCCAGTTTTTATAGTTACATCCCATTTATTATTTCTTAAAGCCCATTTTCTTGTTAAGCCTAATGCATCCCTCCTAGGAAAGATTTGCAGCCCAGCGGGGCGGAGAATAACAACTTGACCTTGCCTGGGTATTCCTAAAAAAAAGTATAGCTGGGCTAGCCATTTTCAGCATGAAAAAAATTAATATCTGGGCTGGATATCTGGCCTGGGCTAGACGGGCCACAGTCCGCCCAGTTAATACCTGCAGCGATGTTTTCGTTGTTGTTCAGAGGAGAAAAAATAATATCTGGGCTAAACATCGCTCAAGAAAAACTCTGCAGTGCTCACACCTCAAAAACACAAATACTGCTCGAGCTGCTTGGTCCCAGCTGCCGGCCGCTTCTTGTGCAATTCTCTCGTTTATTGACTACATAGGTTGACAATGGTGTGGGACCGTGATGTCAGGAAAACAGGAGGAAGCAAAAAAAATTATAGTTTTATATACTAATAAGGAGGCACTTGCGTACGTGCGGCTATGGCCCTGGTGGGCCCCCACTGTCATCCTCACCAAGTAAAGTCATCTCCTCATCCTCATGTCCGTTGACCATGTTGACAACGCGAGACGGCGGCGCCACGACGAGCACAAAAACTCGAAGGACGATGGAGAGGGCCTCGCGGGCCCTACGGATGGTCTGATACAGCGCCCGCTGCTCATTCAGGAAGCCAGGATCATAGGGCCACATGTCCGCGACGGCATTGTCGTTCGCTTGTTCACCGATGCTCATTGAGGAGACGGAGGTTGCAGCACAGGTCCTCCTACGCTGGTAGCTCTTCCGCCATTAGGGCGTCGAAGTGCGGCCGCACCTGCTCTATGGTGAACACGGCATGAACCGGTGGCGCCGGCTCCTGGTCGGAAGTTACGTCCATCGTCTGATTGTCGTCGCTCAGCTCGGCGAGCTAGCTGGCAAGCCAGCATGTCCGGCTGCTGGACCGACCCGCTGCCAAGCACGAGTCTGACTGCCCTGGCCCACCCAGACCGCCTCCCTCGCCCGCGCGGCTTTCCGCCCGAAACGGTCAGCGCCGCCCGCCCCGCTTCCCGGTGCAGGCGATTGCTCCGCCTTCAAACAACACAAGTGCCGTCCGTCCGTCCTTCTGCCGCCCACATTAATGATATGTGGCTGCCGAGGTGGCTACTCCGGCGCCACACGTCCGTCCCTCTGCCGCCCACCATTGCTATATAAACTACTGCGTCGGCCATAGCCGCAGTCATCCGCATCCGTTCCCTTTCTCCTGTCCACACCACTACTGCCCACCATGGCTTCCTCGCGCTCCAGCACTCTTCGGGACGGGCGGACGACAGACCACAAGGAGATGGCAGCCATTGCTGCCGACTGGCTGGCCGGCAGACAGCCAAAGGACGACGATGTCCCAATGGAGAACATGGTAGTCGACGATCCGGCGCCAACCCCCTCCTCCGTGCCATCCTCGCCGGTGCATTGCACCATGACCATCGGCGAGGCCCTTGCCCAATATATGGACACGGTGAGGCAGAAGCGTGAGGAGCAGTTCCGGGAGGCGCAGGCCGACGCCGCCTACAACCACCATCTCCTCCAGGAGCACCTGCAGGCAGAGGAGCAGATCGCCGCGGAGCGGGCGGAGCAGGAGGCGCTGCTCGACTCGTACCGCTCCACCCGCAAAGAGGGCGATGAAGTGGGCGAGGCACTGTTTGGCGAGACCGAGGATGAGGCAGAGGACAAAGCCGGCTCCGACAAGTCCCCGCTCCGCTGGCATCGATGAGGCCCTGCTCCGCCGAGGCCCCGCGGTGCCAACAACAAGGCAGAGGACACCGCCGGCTCCGCCGAGGCCTCACCCTGCCGGCAACGAGGGGGAGGATTTCCCCCGCTCTGCCGAGGCACCACTGCCGGCAACGAGATAGAGGACATCGCCGGCTCCGCCGAGGCCCCGCCCCGCTGCCAGCGAGGCCGCACCACACAGAAAACGAGGAAGAGGAACGCGGTAGGTCGCCACCGCTCGGGTCCAAGTAAGGCCACCGCTGCTACCCTCCGGTTGAAGCCAAGCTAGGTGGGTTGACCACTGACGGCCGGTTAGCTTCTTGGCGGCGACGTGGAGTCGGAGAGCTATGTTGGAGAAGGACGCTGCTTCTACTTAATTGCTGGTGCAGTTGGCTGACTGACACCAGGGCCCAACAGGCATCTGGGCCACATGCCAGTTATGTAACTGCACCTGCAGTTAAGTCACTGAAGCTTCTGTTCGGCTGAGCTGGACACAGGTGGGTAGCTTCGGTTCATTAATTATACCTCCAGCGCACCCCTTTTTAGTTAAAGAATGTATGAAATGTAATGAAATCTGGCATGTTTATATGAAATCCGACCGTGTATGAATGAATTTATTTTGATTAGTTAGAATTCTTGTATCACTGGCATTGGATGAACATGCAAAACAATACGTACTAGCATTATTCCTAGGGTGATCACCTCGTTTGCAGTAGTTTCACATGTACTCCCTCCGGTCCTTTCTAGTCTGCATACAAGTTTTGTCTGCAGTCAAAGTATCTCTACTTTGACCAATCTTATAAAAAAAGTATGCACTTTCACAATGTGCAAAGTAAAACGGAACAGAAGGAGTACAAAGAGTTTGAGCAGCTTTTTAGCTTTCCTGTACATTGCAATCAAACACACAGGCCTGGCAATTCATAGAGAACATTTAAAACAATCGATGATTATGCATCTCAGCGATTCACATGTCAGAGCCAATATTTACTTCACAACTAAAGAATAAAGAAAAAATGGATCGACGCTGCTGACAGCAAAGGGCGTCCCATTCGAAAATATCAAACGCATGTCTTCTTGCTAAAATCAATGAGCAAAATTTGACAAGGTTTTCCCATTCCAAAATATCAAATGCCTACGACTGTGGAATGGGCAGGGTTTGCCATCAGTTCGGACATTGACATGGCACCTCGTGCTAAATAAACCAGCTGTTCTTTTTGTGCAGTTCCACCAAAATCAACCAAATTTGCGCGTAGCTTGTATGATTTCGCCCTTATATGTTGCAACGCCTTGAACTTATCGGCACCTCCTTTCTTGTGGTGGAAATGAATGATTCGATGTATTCATGAACATTTTGTGCAGTTCCCATTGAAATCAAGCTGAGCACCCCTGTTTGCACAAATACAAAAAAAGTGATTAGTATAAAGCAAACTGTACTATGAATTGACAGTTTAAACAGGCACCTACATGGTCCATGTAGAGCACACTTTTAGAAAAATGGAACTCATCGGAAAGAATCCTAGAACAACATTGTACTCGTGCATCACAGCAAGAAAATGGAGATTTGTCAGTCCTTCTGAGCTGAAGTTAGTTTGGTCTTGTGGGGAGTAATGTGACCATCCTTCAACTGCTCCTTCTGATGAGAAGATAGACAGGGCTTCTTCATCCTGGCATAATCGGAACTAGTCACTTCACGTACTCCATATTCTTCTTTAGAGGAGGATGATCCTGTTGTGCAAAGACAAGAGGACAACTAAATGCTAGCATCCCTGTTTGCTCGAAAAAAAGGAAAGGAAATATTTAAAACAGCACAGATGAAGCACTTCTCAAGGACAATACCACTTTTTCATGACAGTATCTAAACAGTAGCACAACACCAATAGAGATGACAAAGCTCAATAATATGGATGAAATCAGTGGGCGAGTACCAACCTTTGTCAGGAGGCTTATTGTGTAGAGCATACAGATGAAGCACTTCTCTAGAACCATCTGTTGCTATCTACTGTGGTGGCCATTCTTACTATATACTCCTCGATTAGTTTAATGTTTCCAACATCTTCTTGTGCAGTTCCACTAAAATATATGGTATCTTCAAAGAAGATCCCTGTTTGCACATGTAGAGATAATTACGTATTACATTAAGAGTGGCATCAAATCAGTGGAAAAACAATTGCTCGTTCCAGCCATAGCAATAAATTAAGATGCAAAACTATATCATTACTTGTGTCATCACAGTTCTAGTGCTTCATTACAGCACCGGGAGTTGATTTTTGGTTTTCTTCCGCTTGTTCTTCCCCTTCATCACTTGGTTCAATAACAGACAAGCTTCGCCTTCAATGTAAGATTTGGCATGTCAATCAGGTTGCACAAGTATAGCACTAAACAATGACATTAATTTTCTAATGAAAGTGGCAAAATACAGGCCAACAGTTGTGAAATATCCTTATCTTACCTCAATGGGATCCCCCCCCCCCCCCCCCCCCCCCCCCCCCCCCCCCCCCCCCCCCCCCCCCCCCCCCCCCCCCCCCCCCCCCCCCCCCCCCCCCCCCCCCCCCCCCCCCCCCCCCCCCCCCCCCCCCCCCCCCCCCCCCCCCCCCCCCCCCCCCCCCCCCCCCCCCCCCCCCCCCCCCTTGGTCCCCATTTTGTTATCTTTAGACACCTTTCCCTATGTGAGTGCAACAAATCTAGTCCTGCTCAAACTCTACAGCCTTGTCCCCCAAAACAAAAGATCAGTAGGCTAGTACTGACCTCTCATGACGTAGAATTCAAACAACTCACAAGAAGAATATCTGAACCAAATTTGCCAACACGGATAGGAAGTAAGATCTCCTCTTGTGCAGTTCCACTAAGATCAAGCAATCAAGCAACGTTGTCGGTGTGACATTTTGGTTGAACTGCACAAAACACTCTTAAAACAAAAGTGTTTTGTGCAGTGCAACAAAAGGTCACAATGGCAACTAGGTGAAGTAGATAACCCTGTTTACACAGAGGTGCAAAGGAAACAACTAGTGGTCTATAACGGTGGATGACACAGAAGCCAACAAAAAGAAGCATCTACCTTATCTAAATGGGAAAGAAAGCAAGACAGTAGCATTTCTCAAACGGTGGCATTGATTTATATTAATAGAGAGATTATATTAACAATAAAATTCGTTAAACATGTAATTTGCTTTTAACTGTGGAATTGCATCAATTTTCCAGCGGCATTATTAGAGGGTGTTTGTTTACAGGGACATTTTGGTGGAGGGACTAAAAAAACTCCGTGTCAGTCCCATCTAAACCAAACAGGAGGGACTTTTAGGGACTAAAAGTGGACATTTGGGACTAAAGAAAGAAGACCCCGAGGGAGAGTCTTTTTGGGACTTTTTCCAATAGTTGCCCCTGCCACGCATCGCACCTTGTCTCTATTAGTTCATTACTAGAGGTAACATGGTCTTTTAGCATGTCATTTAATAACCTCTAGTCCATGTTTAGTCCCTGGAACCAAGTAGGTAGGGACTAGGGAGTTTTTAACGAAACAGGGCCTTAGATTAACAACAGCTAAAGAGTTGCACGGGATAGTGGACGCACCAGCACCATGTGCATCTACCGATGTACTGGGGTGATGCACTGTCTGTTGCAACAAAGAACAAACAACCAAGGAGCATATTTGTGTTGGTCCCCATTTTGTTATCTTTAGACACCTTTCCCTATGTGAGTGCAACAAATCTAGTCCTGCTCAAACTCTACAGCCTTGTCCCCCAAAACAAAAGATCAGTTCGTTACAGATGTGCATACTGTGTTTGTCATTGTTTTCCCTTTTTGACCAACATAGGTGCTGGATAGCTAGTCTGTACTAGTACTTTCCCCACTTCCTTTCCTCTTTGAACCACGTCCTAGATTTATGCTATACAACTTTCCCCACTACTTTCCCCCATTCCTGTCCTCTTTGAACCACGTCTTAGATTCATGCGATGCAACTTTCCCCACTACGTTCCCCCTTCCTTTCCTTTTTGAACCACGTCCTAGATTCATGCTATACAACTTTTCCCACTACTTTCCCACATTCCTTTCCTCTTTGAACCACGTCCTAGATTCATGGTATACAACTTTCCCCACTACTTTCCTGTTTGATCCAACACCTAGATTCGAGTGCAGAAGCGGAAAAAGCCCACATGCAGCTAGAGCAATGCATGTGGAATAAGTAAATTATACCTTAAGGTTCTTGGGGTGTGGTTCGGTGGGCGACCGGAGGCCGTTCAACCCACACTATGTACGGCGGCGAAGAAGAAGGGGTCGGAGGCCCTCCCGCATTACCGCTGGGTGAAAGTGAACAGCTGCGCCGGTAGTGGATTCCCTCCCTCGCCGACGGCGACAGCGTTAAGCCTCATTCCCTTCCCGGCGAATGGATCCTGCCGGCTCTTTGACCAGCAGTGAGGGGAGAGAGAGAGCCAATGAAGTCTAGTTTAGATCTGGAGAGGGTGAGAGAGTGTGAAGAGAGCAACTACAAGCAGACCAGCAATGAGGGGAGAGAGAGAGGCCAACAAAGTCTTGTTTAGATCTGGAGAGGGTGAGAGAGTGTGAAGAGAGAAACTACAAGCGCTGAGGCTCCAGCGTGTATATATATACTGGAGAGAGCCCCCCCCCCCCCCCCCCCCCCCCCCCCCCCCCCCCCCCCCCCCCCCCCCCCCCCCCCCCCCCCCCCCCCCCCCCCCCCCCCCCCCCCCCCCCCCCCCCCCCCCCCCCCCCCCCCCCCCCCCCCCCCCCCCCCCCCCCCCCCCCCCCCCCCCCCCCCCCCCCCCCCCCCCCCCCCCCCCCCCCCCCCCCCCCCCCCCCCCCCCCCCCCCCCCCCCCCCCCCCCCCCCCCCCCCCCCCCCCCCCCCCCCCCCCCCCCCCCCCCCCCCCCCCCCCCCCCCCCCCCCCCCCCCCCCCCCCCCCCCCCCCCCCCCCCCCCCCCCCCCCCCCCCCCCCCCCCCCCCCCCCCCCCCCCCCCCCCCCCCCCCCCCCCCCCCCCCCCCCCCCCCCCCCCCCCCCCCCCCCCCCCCCCCCCCCCCCCCCCCCCCCCCCCCCCCCCCCCCCCCCCCCCCCCCCCCCCCCCCCCCCCCCCCCCCCCCCCCCCCCCCCCCCCCCCCCCCCCCCCCCCCCCCCCCCCCCCCCCCCCCCCCCCCCCCCCCCCCCCCCCCCCCCCCCCCCCCCCCCCCCCCCCCCCCCCCCCCCCCCCCCCCCCCCCCCCCCCCCCCCCCCCCCCCCCCCCCCCCCCCCCCCCCCCCCCCCCCCCCCCCCCCCCCCCCCCCCCCCCCCCCCCCCCCCCCCCCCCCCCCCCCCCCCCCCCCCCCCCCCCCCCCCCCCCCCCCCCCCCCCCCCCCCCCCCCCCCCCCCCCCCCCCCCCCCCCCCCCCCCCCCCCCCCCCCCCCCCCCCCCCCCCCCCCCCCCCCCCCCCCCCCCCCCCCCCCCCCCCCCCCCCCCCCCCCCCCCCCCCCCCCCCCCCCCCCCCCCCCCCCCCCCCCCCCCCCCCCCCCCCCCCCCCCCCCCCCCCCCCCCCCCCCCCCCCCCCCCCCCCCCCCCCCCCCCCCCCCCCCCCCCCCCCCCCCCCCCCCCCCCCCCCCCCCCCCCCCCCCCCCCCCCCCCCCCCCCCCCCCCCCCCCCCCCCCCCCCCCCCCCCCCCCCCCCCCCCCCCCCCCCCCCCCCCCCCCCCCCCCCCCCCCCCCCCCCCCCCCCCCCCCCCCCCCCCCCCCCCCCCCCCCCCCCCCCCCCCCCCCCCCCCCCCCCCCCCCCCCCCCCCCCCCCCCCCCCCCCCCCCCCCCCCCCCCCCCCCCCCCCCCCCCCCCCCCCCCCCCCCCCCCCCCCCCCCCCCCCCCCCCCCCCCCCCCCCCCCCCCCCCCCCCCCCCCCCCCCCCCCCCCCCCCCCCCCCCCCCCCCCCCCCCCCCCCCCCCCCCCCCCCCCCCCCCCCCCCCCCCCCCCCCCCCCCCCCCCCCCCCCCCCCCCCCCCCCCCCCCCCCCCCCCCCCCCCCCCCCCCCCCCCCCCCCCCCCCCCCCCCCCCCCCCCCCCCCCCCCCCCCCCCCCCCCCCCCCCCCCCCCCCCCCCCCCCCCCCCCCCCCCCCCCCCCCCCCCCCCCCCCCCCCCCCCCCCCCCCCCCCCGTGTGCGTGTGCGTGTGTGTGTTTAACAGCATGTGTGTGTTAGAGAGAGCGACAGATCGACCTACTCCTACAGAGAGATGGTGTGTAGTGTACGATTTTAGCTGCGAGAGTCAGTGCATCCTCTCATTTTCGGGCGTCTGGTAGGGACAGGCGGACAGCTGCCACGCCCGCTCCTGACAAGCCTGGCCTACCCAAAGCCCCTCCATCGCCCGCGCGCGCTTCCCGCCCGAAACGATCAGCGCCGCTCCAAAGAATCAGTGCCGCATTCATGCCCGTGCAGAGCGGACGCGACCTCTCACTGGCGCCTGCGTTGAAGGGAGAAGCGGATTCAAGAGTGATGGTTGCTTCGTCCGTCCAACTTACTGCTGGGTCTATGTGATTTGATGGCCCATTGGTCATTATTACTGAGGTGGTAGGACTGCTGGATGTCCCACGCTTTTGGCGAAAGGAGGTACTACTAGATTACAATTTTCTCCATTCTTACGGCGGAGGAGTGCAAGAGCAGTGAAAACACGCAGGCTCAGTGATTACATGGCCCACATCACACTATCACCATATTTTCTGGACACCGTGTGACACCTAACTCTTTACATAGTACTCCCTCCGTAACTAAATATAAGTCTTTGTAGAGATTCCACTAGGTGGACTACATACGGAACAAAATGAATGAATCTACACTTAAAATGCATCTATATACATCCATATGTGGTTCATGGTGAAATCTCTACAAAGACTTATATTAGGAACGGAGGAAGTACTAGTATAGTACGTACTGTAATTTATCAGCGAGATAGTACAATGCTATGAAGCTTCCAGCTTCTGTTACATGTATCTTGCGTCCAAGGTTGCCCGTTGCAACATTTCATCAAATACAAAGGAGACTAACATGCATGCTATTGCATCTCAATGATTGATAGATCATAGCAAATATCGGTTCCTCAAAAAGATCATAGCAAATATGTACTCCCTCCGTTCCAAAATAAGTGTCTCAACTTTATGCAGGGGATGTTTGTTTCCAGGGACTTTTTAGTGTAGGGACTAGAAAAAGTCCCTCTTAGAGACTTCTTAACCAAACAGGAGGGACTACTAGGGACTAAAACTTGCTTTTTGGGACTTAATGAAGAAGACTCTCAAGGAGAGTCTTTTTTGGGACTTTTCCAACAATGCCCCTCCCTGCACCCATTGCCCCGCCGCCCCATGGTGTTGTTCGGAGGTTATTTTTCTGTATACTGGGGGTAACATGGTCATTCAATAACCTCTAGGGAGGGACTAGGGACTTTTTAGTCCCTGAAAATAGACAGGGAGGGACTTTTTAAGGAGTAGGGACTTTTTAGTTGGGACTAGAAAAAGTCCTAGGACTTATGAACCAAACAGGGCCTCAATATGGACTACATACGGAGCAAAATGAGTGAATCTACACTCTAAAATACGTCTATATACATCAGTGTTTGGAGTATGTACTAGTAGTTCATATTGAAATCTACTAAAGGACATATATATTCCAAACAATATGATAATCTCTGTAACCAAGGTAGTAGGGACGAGGAGTAAACGGAGGGAGTAGTAAAATTTTCTCCTCGTCCTGCGAGCCACCGCGCGTGTGGGCGAGGGAGCGGGCGTAAGGCGTACAGTACTACTACTAGTAAGCAAGCCTCACCTCATCCTGCGAGCCACCGCGCCCATGGGCGGGGGAGATGGTGTACTAAGAAAGCTTCTCCTCGTTCTGCGAGTTGACGGGACACATCAAAAGTACTCTAGTGTATAGAGCCTTGCCTCTAAGGTAGGCCCCACATGGTTTGCCTCTTTTTTAACATAACGCGTCAAGTCGCAATTTGTTTGTTCACCCGTGGTAGACGATCCTCCCTCCATCAAGTGGACAACCAATACACGTGTCAAATTACCACGTGGGCTGCCTTTTCGTACAGAAATGAGCTCCACCGTGTACCCGCGCGGGTGTGGTTGGGAAAGAGACGGGAGTACGTGTGCCGTGCGTGCACCTCTTCTCTTCGTGCACGTCCCCCACCTATGTGGGTGTGTGTGAGAGATACAAACCTAGACAAATGGCTTGTGCGTTCGTGAGTGTTTTCTGTTTTGGGGGGCCCCGATTTCGTGAATGTATTTGTGGGAATATGTGTCGATGACATCTCAAACAAAATTTTGCATGCAATGTCGTCTGTGAAATGGAGGCCTATCCATATCATATATAGTGGGGCGGGCGATCCACGAGAAGAGAGGGAGGGGTCATAGATATCGATAGAGTCAAAGAGAGGATCAAGTGGGTGGGTGCGAGATCGATGAAGAGAGCCATCGAAATTGTGTGTGTGTGCAAGTCAAAGATATAGGGCGACTGACCTACCGGAATGTCAGAGTGCACAGGTCAAGTTTGTGTGTCGCAGGGAGACATGACTAGAGCGCTCGATGTATCGATGTGTGTGTGTGGGAGGGGGTGGGGGGAGGGGTAGGCAGAGGCCTAACTATAGAGGTAGAACGACTCGTATATGTGTTGAGAAGGAGAGACCCAGCTATGTATTGAGGGAGATCGGTCGACATCCATACATAACTGAAGGACGGGAAATAGGATGGGGCAGAGGGAGAGGAGAGAGAGAGGGAGGGAGAGGGGTAGAGTGCTGGATGGGTGACGGAGTTGCTTCTCGAAGAAGGTGGGAGAGGCCTACTAGACAAACTGAGGGTGGAACTGCAATATTCCCCCCCCCCCCCCCCCCCCCCCCCCCCCCCCCCCCCCCCCCCCCCCCCCCCCCCCCCCCCCCCCCCCCCCCCCCCCCCCCCCCCCCCCCCCCCCCCCCCCCCCCCCCCCCCCCCCCCCCCCCCCCCCCCCCCCCCCCCCCCCCCCCCCCCCCCCCCCCCCCCCCCCCCCCCCCCCCCCCCCCCCCCCCCCCCCCCCCCCCCCCCCCCCCCCCCCCCCCCCCCCCCCCCCCCCCCCCCCCCCCCCCCGTTGTTTGTCGGAGGAAGGGAGAGACATAACTAATGAGGTAGATCGATCGACGCATGGGGAAAAATTGAGTTATAACGACCTAGCTAGCTATATGTATAGCGGGAGATCGGTCGGTGTACGTCCATTTGTTAGAGGCAAATAAGGCCCGGTGAGACGCATAGACAGAGAGAATGGAGCTAGGAGGTGGTGCGAGAGGCCCAGCTACTAGCTAGATAGGGGGTGGAGTGTGCGGTTGTGAGATCGATGAAAAGAGGGGCGAGAGTTTACACGTGTGTGGGACCGTATGAGAGACACAAGGCAAGGACACATAAAGGAGGAGATTGAAGGTGCGTGTGTATGTTGTAGGTAGACATCGCTGGAGAGGTTTATCGATCGGTGTGTGTCGAAAAAAAGTTGTGGAGACTGTGGGAGAACGACCTACAGAAAAAAAATGAATGTGCGCGATGGATAGAATGCTGAGGGAGGGGGAGGGCGAGGAGGGCGTGTGCATGCACGAGAGAAAGTTAGTGGTAGGTACAAAGGTTAGAGGATTGTGTGGGTGTAAGAGACTAACAAAGATCATAATTTCCCCCCCCCCCCCCCCCCCCCCCCCCCCCCCCCCCCCCCCCCCCCCCCCCCCCCCATATGCATGCATGAATATAGCGGTGATACGCGTGCTGTGGTTTTGCACATGTTCCACCATAACGTGATAATGCATGGCGTTTGCAACTCACAGCTAAATGTCGAACAATCTAAACCATACTATACATCAAACAATCTCACATTTTATTTGAATTTGTCATAATGTGTGGCGTTTGCAGCTTCCAACTAAATATCGAACAATCTAAACAATACTATATATCGAACAATCTCACATTTTATTTGAATTTGTGGTAATGTGTGGCGTTTGCAACTCACATCTAAATACTTGTAGGAGTAGCTGGCGGGGCACCATACATTATGTGATGAACACATTATACCCATGAGACATGGTTTAGATTATGAAGATATAGCTAGAGCTCAAAATGTACTGTGATTTGAAATCAACATAAAGTGGATTCAAAAAATCGAGTTCGAGTTCATATAGAACACATAGTTCATATCTAACTCGACAGTAATCATGTGGTGTGCAGTGAAGATAATACACAAACGATGGTTTAACTTGACAATAATGATGATTGTAAATCTTATTAAAATAGAGAAACGAATTCAAATGGTTTGACTTCACAACAATCATTATTGCAGATCTTATTCAAATAGAGAAACGAATTCAAATTTATTTCATATTGAAGCGGTAGAATATACGTTTGGAATGCACTAAAACGTTCATTTGAGTAGCAGGTTGCATGCATTATACACGTAGTGAAATATTTTAATTGAACATAACATGAATTCAACGTTTTGAATGGCATTTGTAGTGCAAATTGATTTGTTATAGTACATGGGACTAGACTCTCTTGTGTGGTGCGAATTGATTTCATTTTGTTTTTTCGTCGACGGAAGTGCGAATTGATTTGGTACAGTACACGTTAGGCTTGTCCGGAAATTTCAACCCGCGCCTTGTTACCCCGAAATATTTAAGATACTTCTTTGCCTTGTTGTGCTCCGAAAACTCCCTCCATCTCAACCCGCTCCTTGCTATCCCAAAATTATAACGCGCGCGAAAACTCCCTCCTCCTGCGAAATCCCGACACGTGAAATGCCCGTGATACCCCTGAACCGAAAGTACCGCCTAGCACAAATCGATGGGGGTACTTCCGTAACTTACCCCACATTTCTGACAAGCACGTCCCTACCCCCCCCCCCCCCCCCCCCCCCCCCCCCCCCCCCCCCCCCCCCCCCCCCCCCCCCCCCCCCCCCCCCCCCCCCCCCCCCCCCCCCCCCAAGAGCAAGAGATGACAAGGCAGGGGACCGAGAGCAAGAGCAGAGTAGCAGCGCGAGCGAGAGCTAAAGCAGCAGCAGCTCCCTACTGATGTGGACGTCGTCGCCGAGGGAGCGTTGCCACGGAGGAAGTGGCCAGCGACACCGCCGTGGATGGAGCCGCACCGTGTTGGCTCGGGACCGAGCGCCGGCAGCACCGTGAGATCGAATCAAGAAGAAAATGCGGCGATTAGTGTACAACCTCTTTGGTGGTGCCGATTAGGCCGCAGCTTCATCCGAGGAAACGGTGATGCTCTTCTGGTGGTGCAGGTGAAGACGACAGTGTGGGAATGGAGGTGGCGTGAAAGACGAGGGGAATGTCGGGGCAACTCCTTGTAGGTGGAGGACGGCGTGGCTGAACCGGCGGGACGACCAAATCGACGACGGATCCTCATCCGGTACGGTGGATGAGGGACATCGAGGTGTTGTTGTGGACGACGTCCTCGGGGAAGAGGCTCCGGCTGGGTGGCGGACGAAGGAGGGTGTGGGGCTTCACGGGTTTTTCCGGCCTCAGTGTACGAATGGGTGGGCGGATGGGATGGGAGTGGGGAACCATGGCTTAGGCACACGCTTGTCCGAAATGTGGGCTAAGTTACGAAAGTACCCCCACTGATTTGAGGCGGTTCTTTCGGTTCAGGGGTATCACGGGCATTTCGCGTCTTGGGATTTCACAGGAGGTGGGAGTTTTTGTGCACGTTGTAATTTTGGAATAGCAAGGCGCGGGTTGAGATGGAGGGAGTTTTCGAACCACAACGAGACAAAGATATATCTTAAATATTTCGGGCTAACAAGGCGCGGGTTGAAATTTCCGGACAAGCCTAACGTGTACTGTACCAAATCAATTCACACTACAAACGTCATTCAAAACATTTAATTCATGTTATGTTCAATGAAAATATTTCGCTACGTGTATAATGCATGCAACCTAGTACTCAAATGAATGTTTTAGTGCATTCCAAACATATATACTACCGCTTCAATATGATCTAAATTTGGATTCATTTCTCTATCTGAATAAGATCTACAATAATTATTGTTGTGAAATCAAAGAATTTGAATTCGTTTCTCTATTTTAATAAGATCTACAATCGTCATTATTGTCAAGTTAAACCATCGTTTGTGTATTATCTTCACAGCAGACCACATGATTAGTCTCGAGTTACATATGAACTATGTGTACTATATTAACTTGAACTCGATTTTTTGAATCCACTTTATGTTGATCTCAAATCATAGTACATTTCAAGCTCTAGCTAGATCTTCACAAACTAAACCATGTCTCATATGTATGGTGCCCCGCCCCCTATGCCTACAAGTATTTAGATGTGAGTTGCAAACACCACACATTACCACAAATTCAAATAAAATGTGAGAATGTTCGATATATAGTATTGTTTAGATTGTTCGATATTTAGTTGTAAGTTGCAAACGCCACACATTATCACAAATTCAAATAAAATGTGAGATTGTTCGATGTATAGTATGGTTTAGATTGTTTAACATTTAGCTGTGAGTTGCAAACGCCATGCATTATCACATTATGGTATAACATGTGCAAAACCACAACACGCGTATCACCGCTATATTCATGCATGCATATGTTTAAAACACTATGATCTCCTATTCAAATATATGAATCCACTTTCATATCAAATTATGATCTTTGTTATTCTCTTACACCCACACAATCCTCTAACCTTTGTAGCTACCACTAACTTTCTCTCGTGCATGCACACGCCCTCCTCGCCCTCCCCCTCCCTCAGCATTCTATCCATCGCGCACATTCATTTTTTTTCTTTAGGTCGTTCTCCCACAGTCTCCACAACTTTTTTCCGACACACACCGATCGATAAACCTCTCCAGCGATGTCTGCCTACAACATACACACGCACCTTCAATCTCCTCCTTTATGTGTCCTTGCCTCGTGTCTCTCATACGGTCCCACACACGTGTAAACTCTCACCCCTCTTTTCATCGATCTCACAACCGCACACTCCTCCCCCTATCTAGCTAGTAGCTGGGCCTCTCGCACCACCTCCTAGCTCCATTCTCTCTGTCTATCCGTCTCACCAGGCCTTATTTGCCTCTAACAAATGGATGTACACCGACCGATCTCCCGCTATACATATAGCTAGCTAGGTCCTTATAACTCGTTTTTCCCCACGCGTCGATCGATCTACCTCATTAGTTATGTCTCTCCCTTCCTCCGACAAACAACAATTGATCTACCGATCTAGTTAGGTTTGCTTACCAAACACATGGTCCCCCTTCATCATCCATGGATGCGTCCCGACAGATCTATCACGCACAGGCACACACAGAAACACATCCCCACTCTTATTGATAATATTGCAGTTCCACCCTCAGTTTGTCTAGTAGGCCTCTCCCACCATCTTCGAGAAGCAACTTCATCACCCATCCAGCACTCTACCCCTCTCCCTCCCTCTCTCTCTCCTCTCTCTCTCTCTCTGTCCCATCCTATTTCCCGTCCTTTAGTTATGTATGGATGTCGACCGATCTCCCTCAAGACATAGCTGGGTCTCTCCTTCTCAACACATATACGAGTCGTTCTACCTCTATAGTTAGGCCTCTGCCTACCCCTCCCCCACCCCCCTCCCACACACACACACCGATACATCGAGCGCTCTAGTCATGTCTCCCTGCCACACACAAACTTGACCTGTGCCCTTTGACGTTCCGGTAGGTCAGTCGCCCTATATCTTTGACTTGCACACACACACAATTTCGATGGCTCTCTTCATCGATCTCGCACCCACCCACTTGATCCTCTCTTCGACTCTATCTATATCTATGACCCCTCCCTCTCTTCTCGTGGCTCGCCCAGCCCTCTATATATGATATGGATAGGCCTCCATTTCACAGACGACATTGCATGCAAAATTTTGTTTGAGATGTCATCGACACATATTCCCACAAATACATTCACGAAATCACCCCCCCCCCCCAAAACAAAAAACACTCATGAATGCACAAACCATTTGTCTAGGTTTGTATCTCTCACACACACCCACGTAGGTGGGGGACGTGCACGAAGAGAAGAGGTGCACGCACGGCGCACGTACTCCCGTCTCTTTCCCAACCACACCCGCGCGGGTACACGGTGGAGCTCATTTCTGTACGAAAAGGCAGCCCACGTGGTAATTTGACACGTGTACTGGTTGTCCACTTGATGGAGGGAGGATCGTCTACCACGGGTGAACAAACAAATTGCGACTTGACGCGTTATGTTAAAAAAGAGGCAAACCATGTGGGGCCTACCTTAGAGGCAAGGCTCTATACACTGGAGTACTTTTGATGTGTCTCGTCAACTCGCAGAATGAGGAGAAGCTTGCTTAGTACGCTGTCTCCCCCGCCCACGGGCGCGGTGGCTCACAGGATGAGGTGAAGCTTGCTTACTAGTTGTAGTACTGTACGCCTTACGCCCGCTCCCTCGCCCACGCGCGCGGTGGCTCGTAGGACGAGGAGAAAATTTTACTACTCCCTCCGTTTACTCCTCGTCCCTACTACCTTGGTTAGAGAGTTATCATATTGTTTGGAATATATATGTCCTTTAGTAGATTTCAATGTGAACCACTAGTACATACTCCAAACACTGATGTATATAGATGTATTTTAGAGTGTAGATTCACTCATTTTGCTCCATATGTAGTCCATATTGAGGCCATGTTTGGTTCATAAGTCCTAGGACTTTTTCTAGTCCCAACTAAAAAGTCCCTACTCCTTAAAAAGTCCCTCCCTGTTTGTTTTCAGGGACTAAAAAGTCCCTAGTCCCTCTCTAGAGGTTATTGAATGACCATGTTACCCCCAGTATACAGAAAAATAACAACCAAACAACACCATGGGGCGGCGGGGCAATGGGTGCAGGGAGGGGCATTGTTGGAAAAGTCCCAGAAAAGAATCTCCTTGAGAGTCTTCTTCATTAAGTCCCAAAAGGCAAGTTTTAGTCCCTAGTAGTCCCTCCTGTTTGGTTAAGAAGTCTCTAAGAGGGACTTTTTCTAGTCCCTACACTAAAAAGTCCCTGGAAACAAACACCCCCTGCATAAAGTTGAGACACTTATTTTGGAACGGAGGGAGTACATATTTTCTATGATCTTTTTGAGGAACCGATATTTGCTATGATCTGTCAATCATTGAAATGCAATAGCATGCATGTTAGTCTCCTTTGTATTTGATGAAATGTTGCAACGGGCAACCTTGGACGCAAGATACATGTAACAGAAGCTGGAAGCTTCATAGCATTGTACTATCTCGCTGATAAATTAGAGTACGTACTATACTAGTACTTCCTCCGTTCCTAAATATAAGTCTTTGTAGAGATTTCACCATGAACCACATACGGATGTATATAGATGCATTTTAAGTGTAGATTCATTCATTTTGTTCCGTATGTAGTCCACCTAGTGGAATCTCTACAAAGACTTATATTTAGGAACGGAGGGAGTACTATGTAAAGAGTTAGGTGTCGCACGGTGTCCAGAAAATATGGTGATAGTGTGAGGTGGGCCATGTAATCACTGAGCCTGCGTGTTTTCACTGCTCTTGCACTCCTCTGCCATAAGAATGGAGAAAATTGTAATCTAGTAGTAGTACCTCCTTTCGCCAAAAGCGTGGGACATCCAGCAGTCCTACCACCTCAGTAATAATGACCAATGAGCCGTCAAATCACATAGACCCAGCAGTAAGTTCGACGGACAAAGCAACCATCACTCTTGAATCCGCTTCTCCCTTCAACGCAGGCGCCAGTGAGAGGTCGCGTCCGCTCTGCCCGGGCATGAATGCGGCACCGATTCTTTGGAGCGGCGCTGACCGTTTCGGCGGGAAGCGCGCGCGGGCGATGGAGGGGCTTTGGGTGGGCCAGGCTGGTCAGGAGCGGGCGTGGCAGCTGTCCGCCTGTCCCTACCGGACGCCCGGAAATGAGAGGATGCACCGACTCTCGCGGCTAAAATCGTACACTACACACCATCTCTCTGTAGGAGTAGGTCGATCTGTCGCTCTCTCTAACACACACATGCTGTTAAACACACACACGCACACGCACACGCACACACAGGTTCATAGAATAGGAAAATCGTGCGAGTGTGAAGCCACAGGAAGTGAGATACAAATGGAGTACGTACAAGAAGAGAAGAGGTGACGAATATTCCATCAAACCTGGACTGTGGAGTAGTACTCCCTCCGTTTAGGTGTTAAGTCATCTTACGGAAATCAGATATTCCCAAAATGTTTAGGCGTCGTCCATTAACTTCGCATCTCAATCCCCTCCTGGCCTCGTTGCTAGCGAGCGTTGTTACTTAGGGAGCGTTTGGATCCTTAGCAAGAACAGCTTATAGCATAGCCGAGCAAGGTTAGGCATTTGGAACTGTTAAAATATGTTAGCTTTTGTGGGCCAGCTAGCTTGGGTGGGCTAGAAAAACCTTGCTAGCCCAGGAGAGCCAGATCGGCTCGCTTCCGACGGCAAACTTCGCGTAGTAGTAACATAGACTAGTAACATATGCATGTTACTAGTCGAAGTTACTCACCACTATGACCAGCCTAAGCAATGTAACCAAACGCTCCTTACTCTGCCTTGTTATCTCCCCGGAAACCCAATGCATGGAGCGCAACTACGCGTTGATCAGTCAAGAAATCCCCCCCCCCCCCCCCCCCCCCCCCCCCCCCCCCCCCCCCCCCCCCCCCCCCCCCCCCCCCCCCCCCCCCCCCCCCCCCCCCCCCCCCCCCCCCCCCCCCCCCCCCCCCCCCCCCCCCCCCCCCCCCCCCCCCCCCCCCCCCCCCCCCCCCCCCCCCCCCCCCCCCCCCCCCCCCCCCCCCCCCCCCCCCCCCCCCCCCCCCCCCCCCCCCCCCCCCCCCCCCCCCCCCCCCCCCCCCCCCCCCCCCCCCCCCCCCCCCCCCCCCCCCCCCCCCCCCCCCCCCCCCCCCCCCCCCCCCCCCCCCCCCCCCCCCCCCCCCCCCCCCCCCCCCCCCCCCCCCCCCCCCCCCCCCCCCCCCCCCCCCCCCCCCCCCCCCCCCCCCCCCCCCCCCCCCCCCCCCCCCCCCCCCCCCCCCCCCCCCCCCCCCCCCCCCCCCCCCCCCCCCCCCCCCCCCCCCCCCCCCCCCCCCCCCCCCCCCCCCCCCCCCCCCCCCCCCCCCCCCCCCCCCCCCCCCCCCCCCCCCCCCCCCCCCCCCCCCCCCCCCCCCCCCCCCCCCCCCCCCCCCCCCCCCCCCCCCCCCCCCCCCCCCCCCCCCCCCCCCCCCCCCCCCCCCCCCCCCCCCCCCCCCCCCCCCCCCCCCCCCCCCCCCCCCCCCCCCCCCCCCCCCCCCCCCCCCCCCCCCCCCCCCCCCCCCCCCCCCCCCCCCCCCCCCCCCCCCCCCCCCCCCCCCCCCCCCCCCCCCCCCCCCCCCCCCCCCCCCCCCCCCCCCCCCCCCCCCCCCCCCCCCCCCCCCCCCCCCCCCCCCCCCCCCCCCCCCCCCCCCCCCCCCCCCCCCCCCCCCCCCCCCCCCCCCCCCCCCCCCCCCCCCCCCCCCCCCCCCCCCCCCCCCCCCCCCCCCCCCCCCCCCCCCCCCCCCCCCCCCCCCCCCCCCCCCCCCCCCCCCCCCCCCCCCCCCCCCCCCCCCCCCCCCCCCCCCCCCCCCCCCCCCCCCCCCCCCCCCCCCCCCCCCCCCCCCCCCCCCCCCCCCCCCCCCCCCCCCCCCCCCCCCCCCCCCCCCCCCCCCCCCCCCCCCCCCCCCCCCCCCCCCCCCCCCCCCCCCCCCCCCCCCCCCCCCCCCCCCCCCCCCCCCCCCCCCCCCCCCCCCCCCCCCCCCCCCCCCCCCCCCCCCCCCCCCCCCCCCCCCCCCCCCCCCCCCCCCCCCCCCCCCCCCCCCCCCCCCCCCCCCCCCCCCCCCCCCCCCCCCCCCCCCCCCCCCCCCCCCCCCCCCCCCCCCCCCCCCCCCCCCCCCCCCCCCCCCCCCCCCCCCCCCCCCCCCCCCCCCCCCCCCCCCCCCCCCCATACGTTTGGAATGCACTAAAACGTTCATTTGAGTAGTAGGTTGCGTGCATTATACACGTAGCGAAACATTTTAATTGAACATAAAATGAATTCAAAGTTTTGAATGACATTTGTAGTGCGAATTGATTTGGTACAGTACATGTTAGGCTTGTCCGGAAATTTCAACCCGCGCCTTGTTAGCCCGAAATATTTAAGATATATCTTTGTCTCGTTATGCTCCGACAACACCCTCAATCTCAACCAGCGCCTTGCTATTCCAAAATTACAACGCGGGAAAACTCCCACCTCCTGTGAAATCCCGACACGCAAAATGCCCGTGATACCCCTGAACCGAAAGAACCGCCTCAAATCGGTGGGGGTACTTTCATAACTTACCCCACATTTCAAACAAGCGCGTCCCTAAGCCATGGTTCCCCACTCCCATCCCATCCGCCCACCCATTCGTACACTGAGGCCGGGAAAACCCACGAAGCCCCACACCCTCCTCCGTCCGCCACCCAGCCAGAGCCTCTTCCCCGACGCCCCCCCCCGCGAAGCCCCACACCCTCCTCCGTCCGCCACCCAGCCGGAGCCTCTTCCCCGATGATGTCGTCCACAGTAACACCTCGACGTCCCTCATCCACCGTACCGGATGAGGATCCGTCGTCGATCTGGTCGTCCCGCCGGTTCAGCCACCCCGTCCTCCACCTCCAAGGAGCTGCCCCGACGTTCCCCTCGTCTTTCGCGCCACCTCCATTCCCACACCGCCGTCTTCACCTGCACCACTGGAAGAGCATCAGCATCACCGTTTCCTCGGATGAAGATGCGGCCTAATCGGCGCCACCAAAGAGGTTGTACACTAATCACCAAATTTTCTTCTTGATTCGATCTCACGGTGCTGCCGGCGCTCGGTCCCGAGCCGACACGGCGCGGCTCCATCCACCGCGGCGTCGCCGGCCACTTCCTCCATGGCGTCGCTCCCTCGGCGATGACGTCCACATCAGTAGGAGCTGCTGCTGCTTTAGCTCTCGCTCGCGCTGCTGCTCTGCTCTTGCTCTCGGCCCCCTGCCTGGTCTACTCTTGCTCTTGCTCTTGCTCGCGCTGCTGCTCTCGCTCTTGCTCTTGCTTG
>JAAAWM010010437.1:0-41369 GCA_036873465.1 Thinopyrum obtusiflorum | reverse complement strand
TCCATAGTGGTCCTGGGCTGGTGCGTAGGTCGGAAAATTTTTGTTTTCTGCTGTGTTACCCGACACGCACGAGGCACCAGGGGGCGCCCACCCCCCCAGGGCGCACCGTGGTGGCTTGTGGGGCCCTCGTGGCTCCGCAGACCCTAATATCAGCACTATAAATTCCTATTCCCGAGAAAAAAATAGGAGAGAAAGTTTCATCGTGTTTTACAATACGGAGCCGCCGCCACCTCATGTTCTTCATCGGGAGGGCAGATCGGGAGTCCATTCTGGGCTCCAGAGAGGGGGATTCGTCGCCATCGTCATCACCAACCATCCTCCATCACCAATTTCATAATGCTCACCGCCGGGAGTGAGTAATTCCTTCGTAGACTTGCTGGACGGTGATGGGTTGGATGAGATTTATCATGTAATCGAGTTAGTTTTTTTTGGGCTTGATCCCTAGTATCCACTAGGTTATGAGATTGATGTTGCTATGACTTTGCTATGCTTAATGATTGTCACTAGGGCCCGAGTGCCATGATTTCATATCTGAACCGTTTATATTTTCACCAATATATTTGTGTTCTTGATCCTACCATGCAAGTTATATGCACCTATTACATGTTATGATCCGCATACCCCAATGTGACAATAATTGGAATTCTTTCCGGTGATTACCGTAATTTGAGGAGTTCATGTATTCACTATGTGTTAATGCTTTGTTCCGGTTCTCTATTAAAAGGAGACCTTAATATCCCTTAGTTTCCTTATGGACCCCGCTGCCACGGAAGGGTAGGACAAAAGATGTCATGCAAGTTTTTTTTCATAAGCACGTATGACTATTTACAGAATACATGCCTACATTATATTGATGAATTGGAGCTAGTTATGTGTCGACCTAGGTTATACTGTTACATGATGAATATTATCCAACATAATTATCCATCACCAATTCAATGCCTACGAGCTTTTCACATGTTGCTGCTACTGTCACAAGTGTTACAAAACTATTACTGCTACCTTTGTTATCGTTACTATTGCTATCAAACTATCATATTACTGTGCTACTAATCACTTTGCTACAGATATTTAGTTCTCCAGGTGTGGTTGAATTGACAACTCAACTGCTAATGCTTGAAAATATTCTTTGGCTTTCCTTGTGTCGAATCAATAAATTTGGGTTAAATACTCTACCCTCGAAAACTGTTGCGATCCCCTATACTTGTGGGTTATCAGGGTGATAGTTAAAAATAACATGCATTGCCTCGATGGCAGAATCATACTTTTCCCGTTCATTGCCTCGATTCCACTATCTTCTTGGTAAGTATTACCTTTATTTCTAAATGTATAATGTTTTGGCAGTTTAAATTGAATTGTCAAAACGTCTTATATTTAGGAACAAAGGGTGTAACTGTTAGTATTGTTGTCTTTGCCCCTTGCACTTGTTTAGTTTGTATGGACTAAACTTTGCAATAAAATTGGTTACTAATATCAACCGATGCAACAACCGAAGTAACCATTTTCGAAAAAAATCAGTCCTCCAAAAACATTTTGTAGCATTGGTAACATACATGAAAAATGTAGAATGAAAACCAAAATAAACAAAGAAAAATAAAAAAACAATGAAAACCGAAAAAGAAACCAAAGAAAAAAGGAAACCAAAGAAATAAGTGCAAAAATAATGAAAAATAACAAAACTGGAAAACAAAAGCATTGAAAAAACAATAGCCTTGACTCAATGGAAAAAAATATTATCCTATGTATCAAATGCTCTATAGGAATTGAGATATATGTTATCTCAGTTCTTATGATTTTTCTATTTCTATGATACTCCTATCCCATGGACCAAAGAAGGGCTTAGTTTTTGTGCATGTGCATTGGCGAAACGGTGACAGCAGATTCACTCACCAATTTTTGGGTACGCCTTAGATTTGACAAGGCTAGCATAGGCAAAATTCAAATAGCCCTTACACTCCCTTTGTTCCAAAATGCCGTATACATATATAATTTTTTAAAGTCAAGCTGTGTAACATTGGACCAAATTTATATTAAAATCTATCTACAATGAAAAATGTCATTATATATACCTTAACATATTTTTTTTGTTTTGTTTTTTAACATAGTATACTCGCATATGCTCACACACACACATACAATCACCCCTATGACGCACAGATGCACACCTTAACCCTATTAGCCGGCATATCATCTTGAGATTGACAACGTCACCACGAGCGTCTCGTAATCACGGAGACGTCTCCTCTCATTGAACAAACATCACCAAAAATTCTGAAATAAATTAAGGAAAATGCGAGCACCAGTGCCAAGTCTAAGACTTGAACCATGCTGGGCTGGTTCCACCACAGCGAACCCAACCTTCTGAGATACGCTCCGTTCGCCTGTAACATATTTGTTACACTATATTTATTTGGCATCATTAGATATTTTTCTCTATAAATTAGATTAAATTTTATGAAGATTCTTTTTCGAAAGAGAAACTATACACTATGTTTTAGGATGGACGTCCGCACCGAGCCAATCATCGTCGACATATTCTTCTCCATGGTGGCGAACTTCAACCAATGGGTCGAGATGTTCCACGGCAATGGCGGCGGCGCCTTCAAGTCATCGGCAAACACTGCCTCTCGCGGCCGGCAGGGAGGCAACAAGGGCAACTACCGCAACCAGAAGGGCAAAGGCGATGGATCCCGTGGCGGCGGCGGCTATGGTGGCAACAGCCACGGCAGTGGAGGTGGAGGCTATCATGGTGGTGGCAACTACAACCAGAACAGCAACCAAGGCGGTGGCGAGGGCTATCATGGTGGTGGCGGCGGCTACTATCACCAGGGCCCCCCGAGCGGCAACACCCCCCCCCCCCCCCCCCCCCCCCCCCCCCCCCAAACAGCAACAACAGGGGGCGCAACTTCCAAGGCTATGAGGGCTACGAAGGTAAATGTCAAATTTGCAAAAAAAAACAAATCATCTAGCTAAGGACTGTGATTGGCGTTACGCCGATGATGGTGCCGAAAAGAAAAAAATTGTAGCTGCAGCCGATACGTCATATGGTGTCGACACCAACTGGTACATGGACACGGGTGCCACCAATCACATCACCGGCGAACTGGAGAAGCTGACAATGCACGAGAAGTATCATGGCCAAGATCAAGTCTACACAGCAACAAACGGTGCAGGTATGGAGATTAGTCATATTGGTCTTGGTATCCTCGTTTTAGAGGGAAAAATCTTAGTCTTGGTATCCTTCAGATTCTTCATAATGATAAATTGATAATAATCCCAAGTGACTCAACAAATATAGTTATGTTCCCCGGCAATGGCGCCAGAAAAAAGTCTTGATAACCCACAAGTATAGGGGATCGCAACAGTTTTCGAGGGTAGAGTATTCAACCCGAATTTATAGATTCGACACAAGGGGAGCTAAATAATATTTGCAAGTATTAGCAGTTGAGTTGTCATTTCAACCACACCTAGAGATTAAATATCTGCAGCAAAGTGATCAGTAGCACAATAATATGATAGTTTTGATAGCAGTGATAACAATAATAGTAACGGTAACAGTGATAGCAATGATTTTATAGCAGTTGTGACAGTAGCAGCAGTAGTAGTAACTTAGCAAGAACAATATGTGAAAAACTCGTAGGCATTGGATCGGATGATTCGTTGGATGATATTCATCATATAACAGTCATAACCTAGGGCGATACAAAACTAGCTCCAGTTCATAAGTATAATATAGGCATGTATTCCGTAAATAGTCATACGTGCTTATGAAAAGAACTTGCATGACATCTTTTGTCCTACCCTCCCGTGGCAGCGGGGTCCATAAATAAACTAAGGGATATTAAGGCCTCCTTTTAACAGAGAACCGGAACAAAGCATTAACACATAGTGAATACATGAACTCCTCAAACTACGGTCATCACCGAAAAGTATCCCGAATATTGTCACTCCGGGGTTTACGGATCATAACACATAGCAGGTGCATATAACTTGCAAGATCGGATCTAGAACATAGATATAATGGTGAAAATATAAATGGTTCAGATCTGAAATCATGGCTTGCATACGGAAATATTGGCTTCTTCTTTTATCAGAAATGCACTGCAGCGATCCGAATGCTTGCATACGGAGTGCCCGGTTTATTCGGCATGTAAACTACGATATATTTATTTGGGTTGTGGAGCTTTGCTATATTTATATTTGCTTGCGAGACTATGCAAAATGTGTATATTTGATGAAAAACGGCGACAAGCCGGACGCGCGAGCAAATATGGGTCGGCGCGTTGGTCGCACTGCCAACCCAAACCAAAAAGAGGGCGGACACCAAGCAGGCAGCCGACCCAAAAAATGTCAAACTTGTATTTATAAAATGTTAATCAAGCATTTGAAAATGTTAAAATGTGCATAGAAAAAATGTTGACCATGTATTCAAAAAATGTTAATCTTCTATTTGAAAAATGTTTGAAATGTATATAGAAAAATGTTGACCATGTATTAAAAAATGTTAATCAAGCATTTGAAAAATATTAAATGTGTATAAAGAAAATGTTTCTCATGTATGCGAAAAAATATATACAATGTGCGTGAAAAAGTTTATCATGTATTTACAAAATGTTAATCAAGCCATTGTCCATGTTTTTGAATAAATGTTAAACTTGTATTTGAAAATGTTAAACATGCATTTGAAAAATGTTCTTAACATATGTGAAAAATGTAGAATGAAACCAAAATTAACAAAGAAAAGTAAGAAAACAATGAAAACCAAAGAAAAAATGAAACAAAAAAGAAAACCAAAGAAACAAGTGCAAAAAGAATGAAAATGAAAAAAAAACAAAATTGGCTAAAGAAAACCATTGAAAAAACATTAGCCTTGATTCAATGGAAAAAAAATCCTTATCCTATGCATCAAATGCCCTATGGGAATTGAGATATATGGCACCTCACTTCCTATGATTTTCCTATTTCTATGATGCTCCTATCCTATGGACCAAAGGAGGACTTAGTTTTTGTGCCCGTGCATTGGCGAAACGGTGACAGCAGATTCGCTCAACAATTTTTGGGTACACCCTGATTTGACAATGCTAGCATAGGCAAAATTCAGGTAGCCCTTATACTCCCTTCGTTCCAAAATGTCGTATACATATATACTTTTTGAAAGTCAAACTGTGTAATATTAGACCAAATTTATATTAAAATCTATCTACACTATGAAAAATGTCATTATATATACCTTAACATATTTTTTAACACAGTAGACTCACATATGCTCACATACACGCACATACAAGCACCCCTCTGACGCACGGACGCACAACTTACCCCTATTAGCCGGCATATCATCTTGAGATTGACAAAGTCATCACGAGCGCCTTGTAGTCACGGGAACGTCTCCTTACACTGAACAAACATTACCGAAAATCCTGAAATAAATAAAGAAAAATGCGAGCACCAGTGCCAAGTCTTGGACTTGAACCATGTTGGGCTGGTTCCACCACAGCGAACCCAACCATCTGAGCTACGCTTAGTTCGCCCGTAACATATTTGTTATGCTTATATTTATTTGGTACCATTAGATATTTTTCTCTATAAATTTGATTAAATTTTCTGATTTTTTTTTTGAAAGAGAAACTACACACTATGTTGTAGGATGGAGGGAATAAATAGATAAAAAAAAATTCTGAAAACATGCATCATTATGTAGAATGGAATTATCTTTTTTTGGAACACAACATCATCATTTTTTTACTTTCTTTTTGAGACAATTTTTTTTTACTAAACATCATCATCATTTTGTTGGTCCATCCTCCTACTGTCCTACACGTAAATTGTCTTGGGCCGGCAATGCTCTAACGACGAGGATGTGAATATTATTATTCGTTGTTACTGAGTCGTCCAAGCCCACCCGTCCATAGGCCAGCAGTACACAGCCATTCAAATTGAAGCCCACCTAGCTTGCTCTTCCGATCAGTACAGTATATTCAAGTGCTCCTTCCCCTAAAAAAAGTGCTCCTTTACATGAACAGTAAAATCTAGCTCTAAAACAATCCCCAACAAACATTGACTATTTATATAATACATTAAATTTTTCATGATGAAATGATATTGGTGGTAGCGTGGGCGAAAATAATCAGTTATCCAGAAACCTTTTGTAGCATTGGTATTTTCGTGGTGGTGGTGTGAGCATTACAAATGTTTTTTCTTCACGAAAATTTAAGTTCGGGTGAATACTTTTATTTCGAAAATGAGGTTAATCCCCGGACTCTGCATCAAGCGATGCACACAGCCATAGTTAAGGTGAATACTTTTCACATTTTTCATTCTTCATGTCAAAGATTCCATCGTATTTATTGGCAGAGACTATGTAAGTAGACGAGTTTTGCTACACCTACGAAAACTTTACGTGGTGAGGTGCTTACGGGGTGTGGTGGCAGTTTCTAACTGGGTAGTCCCCCGGGGGATTAGTGGAGGCGGAGTTTCATAGCCTTACGTAGATTGTTTTCGTAAGTCTAGCATTTTTTTATTAGTACACAATAACCTATTTACATTTGCTTTTATGCTCGTATGAACCAAAGCAAAAATTAACCAGAAATATAAAAAGCAGGCAAATCCCAAATGAGAATCCCAAAAGAGGGCCAGAGGTTCTAGAAGTGCCCCTCTACCGGACACCTGTTCCAATCTATGAACCAAGAACCGCTCACATGCATGCAGGCCTGAAAAGCTCGACCACAACAATCTGGATTCGAAAGTAGCTACTAGCAACACGCAGCTTTATCCCGAAATTTGGATGCACCCCATGTGTTCGGCTACATTGCACGTACCTTTTTTTTCTTTTTGAGGGGATTGCACGTACCTTTCGGTTTGCCCCTAAAACTATGCAAAGCCATGGACCATGCACCAATCATACGTACGTCCATGCAAGATAGCTGCAACTAACTAACTCTACATTAGCCAAAGGGTGCCATCTGTCCACTGTCAACCTGGCAGTCGGGTCGGGTTTTACCGGGTCAACCTCTCCCCAACCCACACCCGGAAGCATAATCGGGTAAATCTCATGCCCATGACCCTACCCATGGGTAGGTTGCAAGACCCATGCCCGAACCCGATGGGTCACCCGACCCATTAGGACACCCATCGGGTACAACGTTTCCATTTAAATTTTAGCCTGCTGATGCAGCGTGCACGCTGGTGTGCTAGAAGCAAGTTCGAAGCACATTGTCGACTTGCTACTAAATGAGCGCCAATCGCGTGTTTTTTTTTCCCCCCCCCCCCTTTTTTTGAAAACGTACGCCCGTAGGCATACGCTGATTGCGTGTCACTTCCGAACGAACAATGAAAGCTTAAGCATCTAGTTCTTTTATAGGCTGAGCTCCACCCCCAGTGCGCTTCCTTCGGCGAGGTGGTACTAAAGAACCTGGCTCTACTCGTGCACACAAGGCAGCCATGGCCATGCATGCGCTACATGGGCTTATGCCTTTTGAAGCCCAATAGGATAGCAGGACATGTGATGCTGAGTGCTAAGGTACATGGGCTCCATATCCAGCGTTCAATTAATTTGTGAGCTGATCACTCCAGCGCTATGGGAATACAAGGTTGGTCAGCGGAGTGGCTGAGTGCACTGAATCACTTGTTTCACTGGCATTTAGGTATAAAGGCCCACGTGTCAGTTAATCGGGTGACCCATTGGGCAACCCACAGGTAGAAACTTGTGCCCATGCCCTACCCATAATTAATCGGGTTACCCATCGGGCTTACCCATGGGTTAAGATGACGACCCATACCCTACCCATTCGGGTCGGGTGCCCATGGGCGCAGCCGCCCATGGGTCGAATTGCCGGGTTGAGTCCACTGCAAGCTTGCTGCTGGGAACATTATTAAATTTGTGTGAGGCTTTCATGTCCTAGGGCTGTCCGTTAGAGACACATCTCCTTTGCTACCCACCACTAGTATTTTGGGACTCGAAAGAAAGAAAGAAGAGATGGACGCACAGTACCTAGTCTCGAGCTCATATGCTCCCTAGTGAACAGTAAAATCTAGTAAAAAAATATTCTGATTTTTTTTGTGAAAACTTTGACAAATGTTCTCGGTGCTTGCAAATTTTTATCCCGAAATAACATTCTTGGAAGTCGTGGTAAAAAAAATCGACACTCCAAAAATGTTATTAGAACAGCACAATAGTTCACCAAATGACAATAGTTCTCCTTCGACTCCCGCTCGGACTGCTCGATGGCAAGCTGGAGGGCCTCCGCGTTCTTCCGGCAGAGCCGCTGAGCGTCCGTCTCCGCCGTTGTAAGCGACCGGCGGTAGACCCACGCGGGGAGCCACTCGTCCTCGTCGGGCTCCGCCGGTAACCCACGGCGGTGGCGGACAGAGCTCTCCGCAGTCTCCCTCTCCCTTGCCCGCTGCCTCTCACGGCGGGCGGCGCCCGCCTCCGACTCTGGCGTGCGCGTCCGGGCCGACGGGGCGGGCACAAGCACCAACCGCTGTTCACGAGGGGGAGCGGCAGCCGGCGGGGCCAGGGGACGGCGTAGGGGAGGTGCGGATTGCGCAGGCCACCTGTCGGAGCTGCCCCCGGGCCGGGAGGGGCCAGCGCCAGCGTCCGAGCTGCGTCGACAGGGAAACTGCGGTTGCGGCGAGGCTGCAGATCCGGAGCTGCCCCCGGTCTCCACCTTGGACCGCTCCAAGGCGATGCAGAGGGCTAGCTCATACTCCGTATCCAGCTCGTCGTCGGAGCGGCTGTCGGAGCTCGACATTGCACCGGATTCGATCGGAATCGGTGAGGGAAGAGGAGAGGACGAAGAGAGAGAAAGAGAGGAGAGTGAGTGAGCTAGGGTTTTGGAGCGATGAGCCCGACGGGGTTTTTTGTGGGACATCCGTGGGGTCGGTGGTGGGCCGGGCTTGTTAGGCGAACGCGCCCGGGCGTGCCCGGGCCGCCTCATATCCGCCCTACATTTGGGACAGATATGAGGGGTGCCGGTCAGCCCGGGCATTTGAGGCCCGTTTGAGAGCTTCGGTTGGGTCGGTATTTTGTGACCGGTCAGTGATCGGGCGACCTGCCCGGGTGTATAAGACGGATATAGGGCGCCCAGCTGTAGATGCTCTCAGAGACACATCTCCTTTGCTACCCACCACTAGTATTTTGGGACTCGAAAGAAAGAAAGAAGAGATGGACGCAGAGTATCTAGTCCCGAATTCATATGCTCCCTAGTGAACAGTAAAATTAAAAAAAAGTAGTAAAAAATTAAAAATATTCTGAATGGTGTAAACTTTGACAAATGTTCTCATTTTGGAGTGCTGTTTTTTTTTTTGCCATGACTTCCTAGAATGTTATTTCGGGATGAAAATTTCCAAACACTGAGAACATTTGTCAAAGTTTACACCCAAAAAAATTCAGAATTTTTTGAAGCTTTTTGAATTGACTGTTCATCCCGAGAGCTCGGGGGTCGAGGGGGACTTTCAAGTAGAGAAGCATTTCACCAACCTGTGCTAGCTAGCGGCACTCGTCGCCGGCAGGTATTCCAGAACGTCGACGCTAAAAAATGAACGATGCATGCATCTGATCTCTTTTTGATTTTTGGATCGGTGCCTGATCTCTCGTGCTGCCCACTAACTAAGCTGCACTCATCGTTGGAATGGAATGGGCATGCACATTGACATAGCATTGCTTTAGCCAAAAGGAGCTACATAGGTAAGCTTTAGTGAGACTGAGACCAGAGGTTGATAGGTACTTGCTGCGGCTGCATGCCCTGGAGATCGATCGACCAACGTGTGGATGCTTATCGATGCAAGCCCAGGTTTTTTCCTCCCTCCCCTGCTCCGTCCCTGGCTGGCTCTAAATCCTGAATAACTGGTGCCACTGCGGCGACATAGCGCCGCCGCCCCGTGGTTCTCCCGACGGCTGCACCGGCTCACGCCTCGCCGCCGCGTCGCCCCTTCGGGTCGTAGCACCGCGACACGCGGTCCCCGCCATCGCCCGAGGCCGTCACCGTGGCTACACTGACCCGGGCTCTGCCGCTGCGTCACCCCTTCAGGTCGTAGCGCTACGGCTCGCGGTCCACGTAGCCTCCCCGAGGTCTTCCTGCCGTCGCACCGACCGCCTGCTGCCGCTGTGTCGCCCCTTCGGGCAGTAACACCACGGCCCGCGGTCCACTTCGCCGTCTCGGCGTGTCGAATTCCCGTGGTATGCGCCGTGCCGCCTCCCTCGGCGCGGCAACGCCACCGTCCGCATCGGTCTTCCTCACACTGTCGGGTTCTTCCCCACCTACTTCGAGCATCGCCGCCACACTCCTAACACAGCCGCCGCTGCTGCTCTTCTTCGGCGCCACTCGAGTTGCGTCGCCCATCCACCCCCCCCCCCCTTCGTCTTCGTTAGACTTCCCCCTAAATGGGCTACCCCGGACGCGCGGGAGGCCACAGCCACTTTTTTTTTACACTTTTTTTACTTTTTATATTTTTACTTCCGTTTATATTTCCAAATGTTTTAAATAAATATATTACAAGAAACACTTTACATAAAATATTTGAAAAAATGTTAACAAGCATTTGAAAAATGTTAGATGTGTATAAAGAAAATGTTTCTCATATATGTGAAAATGTATATAAAAATATAAAATATGTGTGAAAAAACTAGATCATGTATTTGGAAAATCGTAATCAAGCATTTGAAAAAAATGTTAAACAAGTATTTCAAAAAAAAATAATCAAGCATTTGAAAAAATTTAAATTGGTATAAAAAAATGTTGACCATGTATTAAAAATATCAAACTTGTATTTAAAATTGTTAAAATGTGTATAGAAAAATTGTTGACCATGTATTAAAAAAATAATCTTGTATTTGAAAAATATTAATCAAGCATTTGAAAAATGTTTAAAATGAGTACAGGATAAATCTTGACCATGTATTCAAAAAATGTTAACCAACCCTTGCATGCTTGCCCCGTCTCCCTCCTGTTACTCATCCTCCACGTTCCGTCAGTGCTTGGCGAAGCCCTGCCGGAATTCCGCTGCCACCACCACCACGCCATCATGATGATTCTGATCTCATCTACCTCCTCTCCCTCGCTTGCTGGATCAAGAAGGAGAGGACGCCATCGAGCTGAACGTGTGCTAATCTCGGAGGTGCCGTCCGTTCAGCACTAGATCGGATTGGATCGTGAAGAGTACGACTACAGCAACCGTGTTTACGACGCTAACGTTTCCGGTCTACAAGGGTATGTAGACACACTGCTCTCTTATTACTATACATCTCCTAGATTAGATCTTGAGTGTTTCGTAGGATTTTTTTTTATTTTAATGCAACGTTCCCCATCAACTAGGATATGTTCTGGCTTATATTGTACTCCAACCTGATCATATGCTTCTATATATATAACCACGAGGCTCAAGCAAAAAACATCGATTCCACCAATCCCTCACCATCCCTTCTAAAAGCACTCCGTTAAACATGTCGTTTTGCCTTTCTTCAATGGTTTCTACCACCTGATCTCGGACGTCGAACGTTTCAACAGAGCCTTCGTTGTCCTACTTCCAGAGTCTGAGACTGTAAGAACTCATGAGGCATTCATGCCTATTTCCCCTACAAAATTGTCCCACTAAAGCCATTGCAAAACTCCTATCCAACAGACTCAAACTTCTTATCCCTCTTTTAGTCCATGGTGACCAAACTGGTTTCATATCTGACAGAAACATTGCTGAAAATTTAGTCTACGCCATGGACATTCTCAGCTGCGGCCATACTACAAAAGTTGCCACTATGGTGCTAAAGCTTGACTTCCGCAAAGCTTTTGACTCCATCTCATGGGATTTCTTCTACACATTACGTCGATTCAGGGCCTTCCTCTCAGCAGCGCTCCTCGACGAACAGTGTGGCCATTTGTCTTAGGAGGCGGCTGCACCGTGTCTCGCAGGCTTCGGTCTGCATCTGCGGTGCAGCGAGTTACCTGACCGGTGATGTGGGATGTGGCGTAGTGACTTGTGTGGCAACCACGATGGTGTCCGGTGGTGGTTCAGTCGCGACATCGTTTGGTAGCCGGCTTTCCAACGTGTTCGCGGGTCTTCAGGCTTTGTTCTGTTCCTTGGAGTCGGAACTGATGTGGTAGGATCCCAGCGGCGATGAAGACAGGTGGATTTTGTGTCACCGTGGACCTACCATGTGGGAGAATTTCGTCACTCGGTTTACAGTGAAAAGGATATACCCTCCTCGGTGTACTCACGAGCCCAACTGCGAGAAACATCAATGGAGACGTCCATGAAGCATTGAAGCCAAGGCATAGGCCTAGCAACAACATCGAGCTATACTCTTCGTTTTCAGCTCCGCTCGCTCGAGATTCGCCACATGGGGCATCGTCGTTGGATGCAGGAGAAAGATGACTTCAGCACCCCTAATATTTCAAATGTAATTTTATCTCTCCGTTCGGAAGTGTTTGTAAGGGCATGTGATACTTAATATTTGGCCTTCGTCTTTTTCTAAAAAAAGGTGTATGGTTCTTTTTTTTTTGAGAAAACAAGGTGTACGTTTTTTTGAACATCAGTACAGACGCAAGCGCTCATACATACGTGCATACACTCACCCCTATGAACGCACACACGCACACCCTACCCCTATGAGCACCTCCGAGAGACTGAGCCGGCAAGTCATCTTGAAATTTACGAAGTCACCGTATGCGCCTCGTCGTCGACGGGAACGCCTCCTCCCACTGAAAGCGCATCGCCGGAAATCCTGAAATAAATCCAGGAATAATGCGAGCACCAGGACTTGAACCCTGGTGGGCTGGGGATACCACTGTCCCTCTAACCATCCAACCACAGGTTGGTTCGCTAAAAAAACAAGGTGTATGTGCGCACGCGTATTTTCACCTCAGTACAAAAATTGTGCATCAAATTAACCTTTGGGCTGTTCAAACATGGGCCGATTACGACGAGCATGGAAAGTAACAAATGGTGTTGTTTAGGCCACTTCCTATTCGGCGCTTAAGCCATCATTTATATGCGAGATAAATATTTCGCTTATAGATGTATACTCCCCTCCTAAAGATTTTCTACTTGCGCCCCGTCATACCGAGCCGGCCCATTACCATTCGTTCCTTCACTATCGCTTTGCTTGTTTGCTTCATTATTTTTCTTATATTATTTCCGGTTTTCTTCTTTTTCAGTTTTTCTTTTTTTTTTTCACCCTTTTTTTCATTTCTGTCATGAATTTTAGTGGTTATTTTCTTTTTTGTTCATTTTCCTTGTTTCTTTATGGTATTTCACTGGTTTCTTAATATTCTTGTTTTCTTTCTTCATTTTTCCTTGTTTCTTTTTTCTCTTACTGGTTTTTCTTTTTTCTTTTTACATTTTCCGTATGCATCAGGAATATTTTTAAACACATGATTAACATTTTTTATTACATGATTATCATTTTTTAAAATTATATCATTTTGATGTCTACTTTTTTCCAATACACATTATATATCTTTTATACGCCAGAAACATTTTTATATTCACATTTCATTATAATAATATATGATTAACGTGCTTTAAAATTATGTTCACTTCTTCAATAAACATTTTACATTTTTATATACACCAGGAAAAATTTATGTATACACGTTATACATTTTGAAATACATGATTAATATTTTTTTGTATACTTTTTTGGATATCTACTATTTTTCAACACATTTTACATTTTTTATACATCCAAAACAATTTTTTTTAATACCCGTTTAACATTTTTCAAATACATGATTAGCATTTTTTTAAAAATTAATATTTTTATGTGTATTTTTTCATTCACATTGTACATTTTAATATACATCAAAAAAACATATTTTCTATGCACAATTAAAATGTTGGAATAGCTGATTAACATTTTTTTAAAGTTATATATTTTATGTCTATTTTTCATACATATTGTACATTTTTGTAAACATCTTTTATACCTATTTAACATTTTGAAATGCATTATTATTATTATTAGAGTTTAAGTAAAGTGTTTTTTGTATTATATATATTTAGAATATTTGCCAGTATATAAAAGCCCAAAAAAAAGGGGGCCTGGCGCGTTCTTGGCCGGCCCAGCCTAGATCTCGCCTACAGGCGAGCTGCCCTACGTCTCGCCTGAAGCGAGACAAAGGCTTTCCCTCATTTATACGCTTATCTTTACAATTATTTTAGGGGTATAACGATTCTTTATTCAATCAAGTTCAACGGAATCGTTACAATGTCATGTGGTTAAAGGAACCAGCATGTCTTCCAACATCTAAAGACAAATGAAATTTAGCTAAACTATCAGCCTCAAAGTTTCGAGACCCCTATTCTCGTACATGAAATCACACTTAAAAAAAAATCAGCTTGCTAGCACAAATCTCCTGGATAATAGCTGCATGTCTCCCACCTTGGATTGCCAGAATATCTTTTATCACTGTAGCACAGTCCGAAGAAACCAAGACCCGAGAGATGTCCAGGTCCTTGGTCAAAGCCAAAGCTTCACGGCAAGCAAAGGCTTCCAACGTTGGCACGTCGGTAATACCCACAAAATTGACGGCCGATGAACCCATATAATTACCAAGGTGATCCCAACAAATTGCAGCGGCAACACCTCTCACCCCATGTCTTCTAAGCGCGCCATCTACATTTATTTTCATAAATCCTTGCGGTGGTCTAATCCACGACTGTCGAACTGTAACACGAGTAGACTGTACCGTTGTTCGCCGTGGACATACAGCGGCTTTGATCTCCGCCATGAAGTGCTTTACAAAAAGATGAGTGCACATTGGGGACTGAAATTCCTGCTCATAGATCGCCTTCCTTCTTACGTACCAAACTGCCCATAGGGTCACCACCATCTCTTCAAAATCACCATAGGCTTATCTTTACATGGCACACGCTTTCCACATCATCTACTTAGAAAATGGGCTGACCCATGTAAAGTTACCTTTTTTTGTTCAGGGAAACTTACACCATCCGGTTTTCTGAAGTTTCTAGAAGCTTCCGATGATTTTGGAGAGCTTCTAGAAGCTTCTGACCACTTTTCTTTTTTGCTTTCCTGCTTTTCATTTAACTTCTTTATTTTAAATTTGCACTTTTTGATTTTTCATTTTGATTTTTCAAATCTGTGTTTTTTAAACTCATGGCCTTTTTGAATTCACAATTTTTTTTATATTTGTGAATGTTATTAAATTGATAAATTTGTTTGAAACTTGCGTTTATATATTTTCAAATTCATGAAGTTTTTTAAAATTGATAACTTTTTTCAAACCAACAAAGTTTCTTCTCCCCATTTGTGAACTTCTTTTAGAAAAGTCAATGAGCAATCAATCAACCGGTCAGCCGAGCAAGCGAATGGGGGATGATGTGAACGAGCCAGCAGCAAGGCGACAGGAGGCGCATGACGCCCTTCGAGCAAGACACTTGGGCGCTTGAACGCATGTGTTTTTATTTTTATTTCCTTTTTATTTTTTAATGTTCGAGATTTATTATATTCAGGTTAGTTTTAAAATGCATTCGTTTATTTTTAACTTAAAAAGTCTTCATGATTTAAAAAATATTCATGAGATTAACAAATGTTCACAAACTAAAAAAATGTTTGTGAATCAAAAAAATGTTCATAAATTTGAAAAAATGTTCATGAGTTCTAAAAAAGTACATACATTCGAATTTTTTTTGCTAATTAAAAAAATCGTGCATAGAGAAATTATGTTCATGAATTCAAAAAAAGAATTGAATTAATAAATTATTCACGAACTTTAAAACATTGGCGGATTTGACTAAATGTTCTTAGTTAAAAAATGTTTTTGAAAATTCACTAAAATATTTGCAAATTGAAGAAATGTCAAGAATTCAAAAAATGTGCATGAATTCGTAAAAATGTTCTAGAATTTGAATAAGTGCTCAGGAATTTAGAAAATGTTCATGAATATTTGTAAGCAATCATGAATGCAGAAAAAGTTTGTGCATTCAAAAAATGTCTGTGAGTATGAACATAGTGTTTGTGAATTCGAAAAAATGTTGATGACTTACAAAAACGAGAACCTGATAATATGTTTGCGAATTTGTAAAAAGTTCATGATTTTAGAAATTTTTAAATTTCCGAACCACATGAAAAACGCAACAAATCCGAATGCCTCGGATGCCGTACATTCTGGATCGGACGGACTCTGTTGATCCCGCGATAAGTTGCAGCGCTAGAGCCGCGTGAAGTTAGCCATTTGCGTCGCGTGTGTCTCTGTCAAGTGGGCCTTAGTGCACATCGTTTCCTTCTCCAATTGCCGCGGTCGCACGATCTCCACCTCCCCCCTCTTCTTACCCTGAACCAACCACTTCGCGCAATCAATCCAGGCGAATTCATGTTCAAGTTTCGGTAACCGTGCACACTCGCCATTCCTCTTCATCCCCTCTCCCCATCTCTTCCATCCACGGCGAATCGAGGCGGGATCGCGGGCATCTATTCCTTCCGTGACGAATCGAGGCGAGACCGTGTGCTGCTTCTGCGGCGGATGACGGTCGATTTTCCAGCTGAGTTTTTTAGCCATCTTCCTGTTTTGCCGTCGATTTTGCATTTGTTGGCAGAGACTATATTACTCCCTCCATTTTGATATACAAGGGCACTTCGTTTTTCGTGTCAAACTTTGACTTATAATTTTGGTCAAGAAAATGTGAGTTGTATGTCATAATAAAATATTATCGAAAAGTTCTTCCAGTGACATACTTCTTATGGCATATAACCCACATTTTATTGATAAAATTAGTGGTCAAAATTAGACATAAAAATGTGAAGTGGCCTTGAATTAGTATATGGAGGGAGTAGTATACACTAACCTATTTACATAGTGACCTAAAATATCTTATATTTCATTACAGAGGGAGTATTCACCAAAGCAAAAATTAACCAGAAATGTAAAAAGCAGGCAAGGGGACTCCCAAAAGAGGACCAAAGGACCAGAAGTGCCCCTCGGCTGGACACCTGTTCCAAACCGCTCACATGCAGACCTGAAAAGCTCGACCACAACAATCTGGATTTGATCGAAAGTAGGAGGAACACGCAGCTTTTTCCCGAAATTTGGATGCACCCCATGTGTTTGGCTACATTGCACGTACCTTCTGGCACTACAAAGCTAAAACCATGCAAAAGCATGGACCTAGCACCAATCATACGTACGTTCATGCAAGATAGCTGCAACTAACTAACTCTACATAGCCAAAGGGAGCCATCTGTCCACTGCATGCAAGCTTGCTGGGAACATTAGTTTTGTGTGAGGCTTTCATGTACTACCTAGCTAGGGCTGTCCGTTACAGACACATCTCCTTTGCTACCCACCACTAGTATTTGGAGACTTGATAAATAAAGAAAGAAAAGAGGAAGAGATAGTACATTTCACCAACCTGTGCTAGCTAGTGACACTCATCGCAGGTATTCCAGAAAATGAACGGTGCATGCATCTGATCTCTTTTGAGTTTTTAGATCGGTGCCTGATCTCTCGTGCCGCCCACTAACTAAGCCGCTGCACTCATCGTTGGAATGGAATGGGCATGCACATTGGCATAGCACTGCTTTAGCCAAAAGGAGCTACATAGGAAATCTTTAGTGAGACTGAGACCAGAGGTTGATAGCTACTTGCTGCGGCTGCCTGCCCTGGAGATCGATCGACCAACGTGTGGATGCTATCGATGCCAGCCCAAAGCATTTATTTATTTATTTTGAGGATAGCCCAAAGCATTTTTCTTGTTCTTCTTGTCCTGGCTGGCTCTAAACCCTGAATTATTGGTGACACTGCGGCGACTAGCACTGGGTCGATTGGTAAGAGCATCTATGGCCGGTCGCCTCATACCAGTCTCAAACGCCCGGACGGCCCACTCGGTCACTTACCGGTCACATTTTTCTGACCCAGCGGGGCGTCTCAAACGGTTTTCACACGCCCGGGCTGTCTGGCACCCCTCATATCCAGATCAAATATGGAGCGAATATGAGGCGCCCTACCCCACCCCATCCCCACAAATATTCCCAATCTGGAAACCCTAGCTCACTCCACTCTCGATCCGTCTCTTCTTCTTCCCTCCGATTTCTACGATTCAATCCACTCCGACCACTCCGGTGACTACGGCCACCATGTCGAGCGTCGGCAGCCGCTCCTCCTCCGACTTCGACGAGGATCTAGCCCTCCGCATTGCCCTCGAGAGGTCCAATGTGGACACGGGTGGTAGTTCCGGATCGGCCTCGCCTCTCTCCCGCCGCCGCAGCGAGGAAGCCAACGCTGGCTCCTCCCGGCCCGCGCTTGGCTCTGCGCAGGCTGCGCAGTCCGTGCCTCCCCCACGCCGTCCCCTTGCCCCGCCGCCTGCTGCTCCCCCACGCGGGCAGCGGTGGGTGCTTGTGCCCGACCCCGCGGCGCCGGCCCGGACACACATGCTGGAGTCAGAGGTGCGAGCCGCCCGCCACGAGAGGCAGCAGGCAAGGGAGAGGGACGTAGCGGAGAGCTCTGTCCGCCGCCGCCGCGGGTTACCCGCGGAGCCCGACGAGGACGAGCGGCTCCTCGCGTGGGTCTACCACCGGTCGCTAACGACGGCGGAGACAGACGCTCGGCGGCTCCGCCGGAAGAATGCGAAGGCTCTCCGGCTAGCTATCGAGCAGTCCGAGCGCGAGGCCAAGGAGAAGGCGATGGAGGCGGCTCGGCTGGCCAAGCTGAAGAGAGAGCAGGACCGGGCCATTCGGCGCCTCAAGGGCCTCATCATCGTCTCCTCCTCTTCCGACGACGATGATGGCTCCTTGTCTGACGAGTCGGACGATCCTCCACCTGCCGCCGACGGCTACAGCTGCGCCGACGACCGAAAAGGGGAAGGGGCCGGCCCGGAAGTGGTGAAGATCCGCTCTGCTTCAATTTAATTTCAAGTTTTAGATGTAGTTTCAAGTTGTCTGTCGTTTGAACTTTGGTGGTCGTTTGAACATCCGATCTTTTAGTGAAAGTATTGTGCTTGCCTGTGTCCGTTTGCTGATCTACGTATCTTGATCGACATTGCATGGTTTAGTATGGATATAGGGGATCGGATATGAGATACACGGATGTGGACGACGCTATTTGAGGAGTGCCCGCAAACGCGTTCGAGGGCGTTTGAGGGGGTCATATTTGTCCTCTTCGGCTGTAGATGCTCTAATTTTCATCGTGTGATCTCTCTTGTGGCTGGGAGGCTTTGAGACAGTGTGGAGTGCGAGGGGTC
Source organism: Thinopyrum obtusiflorum (assembly GCA_036873465.1). Classification (NCBI taxonomy): domain Eukaryota; kingdom Viridiplantae; phylum Streptophyta; class Magnoliopsida; order Poales; family Poaceae; genus Thinopyrum; species Thinopyrum obtusiflorum. The sequence goes on along the minus strand of JAAAWM010010437.1, from coordinate 22,181 downwards.
ATGCTGTCTGTTGGACAGTGGTGCACCATTTGCATCCTTCAGACCTTCACTGCAAGCTCATTTGCTTGCACTAAAGCCGTCGATTCTAGGTAGCAACAGACCCAATGAGATGCATGCTACTTGCACTTGAAACGGATTTGAATATAGATAGTCCCTTTCCTATTTTCTGGGTGCTACTGGAGGTCTGGTTAGTTCGTACTCCACTTCGCAAAAAATAAACATATACGTATTATCTGCAACAATGATCAGTGATGGCCTGACGTATACTGCAATTGCAATTCCATTGGTCGCTCTACCGGCCCGTCCCGACGCCGACGTCCGACGTCCAAGGGTTGCATGGCCATGTCGCCGCCCTTGCGCTCTTTTCTTCTTCCTCCGTAGTACGTAGCATGGAGCCATGGATGGCAATGCAGGTCGGCAGCAGCACGGCGCCCGCCCCGGCCGACTACCGGTCACGTCGTTTGATCAAGCGTACCATGAGTGCACCCAAACGGACAGACAGTTACCAGCAGCCGTGCCCTACATCCGTGTAATCGACAAAATATTGCTCTTTTAATTAACTGGATCCCCTGGCCGGATCTGCTTTAGCACATAGGTCGACCGAAATCATTAGATCCGGAGAGAGGGCGTAAATATCTCTGTCATTCCTTCGTGATTAAGCTCTGCCTTTGCGGCTTTGGGTCGTATTCAATCAAAATCACGTAGAAACTTCAACAATGCGGCGCCGGTCCTATCATCCCATGAACGCCTTCTTGTCTCATCTGAGCCTTGTCGACGAGCGTTATAGAGTGGACTATGCATGTGCCTAGAGCACGCACAATGGTATTATCTTAGCAAAGCACAGAAGATAGTGTGCTCAGTAGGAAGAGAGTTCTCTTAACTGAGAGATGGTATGTCTTGTAGTGAAATAGTCATGTTAGTTTCTCCAGATGTCTTCTTTAATCATCTCATTATGTTAGGAGCATTCTACATTAATTTCTTAATTGTTAGATATATTTTACTGTATAACATGTTTTTCATTTCTCTAGGTGACTTGGATGCATAACAAAAACCCTCTTATAACCTTCATATTTTATTGACCTCAGCCGAATATGCATGTAGTTTGGCTTGGCATTCGGAAAACATATTTGGTTTTAGAGTATGCTTGCTTTGCTATCAAAATTACGTTAGCTAACGTGTTGCAAGCCAAAAATTGGTGATGGCAAGACAGGCCAAAAGTTGGTGAATATATGAGGTCGGTAAGAAAAATAACCAACCAATCACTATCCAATATTTGAAAAAATTCCAAATATTGGCATGCCAATTTTCAAATCAACCACCCCCCCCCCCAAAAAAAATCAAGCCGACCATGCTCTTAGACCTTACTAGCTTATAGCCAACTATCTTTATTTTTTCAGAAACGTCTCTTATTGCATTTCCTACAATAATAAGCTCATAAACTCATAAAATGCAATAAGAGATGTTTCTAAAAATGATATAAGAAATTATCAGATATTGTTTGCAAAAGTACCTTGTTGTAGTCAAGACATAGCAAATTATGCCGGATTGCCTCAAATTAAGTCAGGTTTGCGGAATAGATGTGTCTGGTTGCATTACAATGCTTCCTCGACTCCTCTTCCGGCATGAGTTGTCCACCTAGTCCAGTGCAAAGTTATCGAACCATATGGATCCACCTTATCATTTGGAGACAATATAATAATAAAATTAGGATAAGACTGTATAATTAATAACTAAGAAATAATGCAATAATATTTTAAGAAGAGATAAATGTTGCCCGAAGGTCGCAAACTCGCAATGGGAAAGTGGTGTCAAGTGACTAGGGGAGGAAGTAGGAGAACCGAGCTACCTTGTGAAGGCCGAGCTCAGTTCGTACATACCTAGGGCTGAACTATATGTTGGCTAGGATCTAGCGGCGGAGAGGAACCACGACAGATTATTGCCAAAGATTGTAACGATGCTATTTGATGAATGAAATCCCCTTTACCCGTAAAAAATGTAGCTGGCAATTCAAAAGATTATATGCAACTTTTCTAGTACGATGTACACTAATGAACTTGGACGGTCTATAGGCCTTTAGCATATGCCTGAGCAATATTGATTTATATACAATACCTAAAGTATACAGCTCAGCAACCACTACAACATGGTCCCACAAAAGATTCAAAAAATCCCAGAAATGCCCCTCTTAAACCCTCTATAAATACCCGGGCTCTTCATTTCTTCCCTCCCTTTTCCTCCTTCTCCTTCCTAAATCACGCAATTACCACTCTACCCTGATCATGCCGTTCTCAAGTTCGGCTGCCGTCCAAGCCTTCGCGCCACAGAATGACGGGTTCGGAACGAACACGAGAGCACACCAGCCAATTCCGATCGAGGATGCGGCAGCGGCCTCGCCGCCGATGATGGATGCCGTTGCGGTAGGCGTCGACACCGTGGACGACATCAACGGCCGGAGGCTCAGGCGGAAGATCTCCAACCGGGAGTCGGCGCGCCGCTCTCGCGCGCGCAAGCAGCGCCTCCTCGACGACCTCCGCGAACTCGCGGCAAGCCTGCGGGGCGGCCGCCGCGAGCTCGCAGCGCGCGTGCACGCCGTGGGGAGCCGCGTCGCCATCGTACTCGACGCCAACGACGAGCTCCGCGCCGAGGCCGCCGCTCTGAGCCGCCGTCTCGAGGTGGCGGCCCGTCGCGCGCTCGCGCTCAACCAGCTGTACGCCGCGGCCGCCGAGCTTGGTGTCGGGACGTTCGAGCTGATCGCGTGGAGCTGATGGGCGCCGCGCGTGCGTGCGTGCATGCATCATGCACGTACGCGCCGGTGCACGGCTAGGGTCTACGTACTTTCTCTGGTGGGGGTTGACCTTGGGATAGCTAGCTAGCTTCAGTCCTGAAGTGAGTGTGAAAGAAAAAAAGCTTCAGTCCTGAAGTCTTGTGATTGGGTACGTAGATCATTCACCAAGTAAAAGAACGGGACATAATGGCATGATTAATTCATGACCGATGAAGGCATAAAAAAAAAGTTGGAATGTAATGTTACTAAACCAAACATCTAAACCTTGTGTTCGTCGACTGGTTCCCCTGCCCCGGTTGCTCCATTTTCACCATTCAGAGTCTCTGACATGAGCACTGATCTCACCTCAACTACAACGAGTTATAATTAGGGAGGATGCCAAAATTCTGTGCTCTTGCAGTGCACCACACATATGCAGTGGTCTAAATTGGTTAAGGTGAGATGGATCTTGAGCATTATATTAGTGGAGGCACGAGTGAGTGATCGACAATCTGTCGATCGAGTCCCATGATTGGCCGTGTACGTGGTACTACGTCCTTGTTTAATTAGTGGTGGGCAGGCAGGCCAGATTCTCTCTGCTTGCTTTCCAGGTTAGTTCAGCAGAGAGTAATGTAATGTAATGCGGCCCCTAGCTAAGCAAAAGCCGTCTGCTTTGGGCGTTAATATCGTTTTCGGGTGGGATTAGATTTGTATTTGTGCGGGTGTCGGGTCGCGCTCGCCACGTCGAAAGCTGGAGCGGGGCGCTGCACGTCTTCAAAATTGTGGTTTAGATTCGGTAACGATCCTTTTCGGGTGATCGCATCTAATTATGCTTTGCGTTGCATACCTTAATCTCTCACCTCGTCGCAAAGAAAGGAAAAAGGAAAAGGAAAGAAGCCAACGTAATCTCGGCCTGGTGCGTCGTTTTTAGCTCTCTTTTTTTTAAGGGGCGTCGTTTTCAGCTGATGACAGCCACGTCCAACTTGCACTTATCAGTGGGATTGGCCCAGCTTTTTTTTTTTTTGAGAATTAATGGCATTGGCCCAACTGACCAGCTCGATTATTTTCTGGGCTATTGGCCCAACTGACCAGCTCAATTTATCTTTTGGGCTATTGGCCCAACCTGCACGCTGCCGTCAGTCACAAGCTCTCACTTTGGAATGTCTCAAAAAAAAAAAGCTCTCACTTTGGATCCTTTTAGGCACAACTTCTCATCAACTCACTGCGAGCCTGCAAAAAATTCACTGCTCCAACAACACCTTGTCCAAAAATTCAATTTTCTCTCCTTTGGTGCGTACTGTGTGTCTGTGTGTGGTAAGTTGCTCTGCCACCTTGGCAGTTTGGCACCACGCCCTGCCCTGCGCCTCGTGTGCCAAGCGCGGCAGTGGGCGTGGCTGTCAGGCAGGAGCAAAATGCAGCTCCACCTGGTGTGCAGTGCAGACAATCACGCTTCACAAGCTGGTGCAACTGCAAGCACGCAACATGGTCGTCTGATCTCTCGGTTTCAGCGCGCAGATGTACCGTGTACGGGCGGGCATGGCGAGGTCGAAATGATGGGGCGGCAATGAAAGAAACTACCCCAGCTAGCTAGCTAGGTCTTCTCCGGCCGGCCACGCACCGGGGTCGGTACGGCGGCGAGCAGCCATGGTCAACTCAGCGGCCGTCTCCGTTGTGAACCATCAGATCACTACCATCTTGGGAGAGATGTACAGTAGCACACATTTCCTTCCTTCCGGCGCTTGCACAGTAGGCCTACGCTTCTGCTGGCCCCCAAAATAATTTCCGTCGTGCTGTTCAATTCGAGCCTGCCTGGAACTGTCGACAAGGTTAGCAAACCATGACTCTAAAACTGCACCACTCTGCTAAACACTGTAGGTTAATGGGCAACTGATACTGGTCAACGCTTGACCGCCGGCAGCAGCGCTGCCGCGACCTGTTCAAACATGCTCGGATTTTCAAATTTTCACATAAATGGAATGTCAGGCAGACAGTCACTGTTGAAAAGTTGCAGGTTTTTGAAAAATGGTATGCTACGAGCGCCTACTGGTGCAAGCATCAGCGGCTCCTGTGTTTGATCCTGTCGCGTTGAGCTGTGTGACCGTCACTCCTTGGAACTTTCAGCTGCCTGCCCTGCCCTGCCCTGCCTACTGGTAATAAATTTGTAGTGGTAGCAACAGAAAGGGCCCCCGGCTCCCCAATGAGGAGGACTCACCAGAGGTCTGTCTGGCACGACTCACAGGCTTCATGGCCATGGCTTCCTGTCTGTGTACCACAAAAGTTAACCAGAGGGTAGTAGGGCCGGCGCCCAGCAGTGCCATCATTCGCAAGCCAATGGAGCGGCCATGGAGATGGAGCCTCTGTGCTGTGCATCCAGCTGGGCGGGAGAGAAGGTGGTACCGTAGTGGTGGTGGGAGCAGCTCTTGCGCGGTTCCTGTTGACTGACGAGAGATTTGGGGGCCTCCACCTCCACACCCTGCATTGCATTGATCTGTGTGCTAAGACAATCTAAATACCCTTGGCAGTGATACAACTGTGACATTGCTGCCTTTGGAGGTGTAAATCTCAGATCAAGAGTGTAAACTTCAAGGAAGGTTTAGCGAAAGACTGTAAAACGTGCAAGCAGTGCACGCGCTGGCTCGGCTTTGAATCTTCTCCTTGGGAAGCATCAGGGCAGAACTTGCAGTGCACGGGCACGCACGCCTGTGATGTGCGCTGCCGCCTGCAACCCGGCACAGCCCGGCCGGGCCCCGGCGGTGTTTTCCTGGAGTTTTATAGGCGCCATTTACCGACGCCTGCTCTGCGCCGCGCACATATGCCGCGTCTCTCAGGTGCCATCCAATCCAACAAAGTTGACTCCACCCCTCAGTAATTGTAGTGTTTCCGTGCTATCGGCGGTGGCGGTGATACAACTGCGAGACTGGTTTACCGGTCTACTATCGCTGAGTCCTACTACCTCCGTCCTGGTAGTATGTAGTTAAACACATCTCCAAGGCCGAGTCTCAAACCGTCCGCAACTCCACATATATTCGGACCGCGCGATTCGGACTCCGAAAGTCATCCAACATGGATCTGTATCGATCTGCTGCGTGATCCGGACCACGTTTTTTCCGTAAACTCGAATCAAACATGGGGGTTTGCGGGAGTCCAGACATGGGCAGCGCCAAATTCTTACACCCTTCGCCCACCCAAAAGGAAGGCGGAGCCCGCGCTTTTGTAGCACCCGAACTTTTTCCACGCCAAATTCACCATTATCTTCTTCTATCCCGCCGTTCTTCAAGCAATTCCCGCCCTTTTCTCCCACTTCCTTCCTCGCTCCCTCCGTCGACGCATGGAACCGGGCGAGGACCTGCTGGAGATGGAAATGATGGTGGACGTGCAGGAGGATCCCCTCATCACCCTCGCCCGGAAGATCAGCTCGATGACGCGGCAAACTCGGCGCGTCAAAGCGAAGGCCGCAAAGTAGAAGAAGCTCAAGAACATCTAACATAAGACAAGCCAATGCATTTTTCCAAAATCCCGCCCAGAAACCCATGGGAGGAGACAAGATCCAAGTGAAATCAACCCCACTACTGAAATTGTCAAAGGTGTTATGTTCATGTTTTTTATTCTTGATTTCATGCGATGCCACAAAACTCAACATATAATTAGTAATACAGTCCCTAATAAACCTCTTTTCCTTGGGGTCGTTAATCCCCTAGCATTCCAAAATATTCTAGATATTAAAACCATATACAAGAAGTAATACCTTACTTTACTCTTTTTATTCTACTCCCTGTTATTACTTTACAACCCTATTTTCATATTTCTATTATATCTATGAATACTGATGTCGTCTGAAACTGCGTCGGTATTTTTCCAAAGAGGAAGGGATGATGCAGTACAACTACGGTAGGTATTTTTCTCAGTTGTGAAACCAAGATATCAATCCAGTAGGAGAACCAAGCAACACTATGTAAACAGTACCTACACACAAAGAACAAATACTTGCAACCCGACGCGTAAGAGGGGTTGTCAATCCCTCCGCGATAAAAAGATAGATAAATTCGTGGTAGATTGCATAAATAGCTCTCGATAAAATGTGAAATAAAATAAGTAATAAAAAAGTGCATCAAGGTATTTTTGGGTTTTCGAACAATAGATCTGAAAATAAAAGCGAATAAAAATTGATCTCAAAGCAAATATGATAAATAATAGACCCGGGGCCCCCGTATATTTCACTAGTGGTTTCTCTCGAAAAATAGCACATGGTGGGTAAACAAATTACTGTTGGGCAATTGATAAAAGATCAAATAATTATGATGATATACAAGGCAATGATCAATATATAGGCATCACGCCCAAGATTAGTAGACCGACTCCTGCCTGCATCTACTACTATTACTCCACACATCGACCGCTATCCAGCATGCATCTAGTGTATTAAGTTCATGAAGAAACGGAGTAATGCAATAAGAACGATGACATGATGTAGACGAGATCTATTCATGTAGGAATAGCCCCATCTTGTTATCCTTAATAGCAACGATACATATGTGTCTTGCTGTCCCTTCTGTCACTCGAAAAGAACACCGCAAGATCGAACCCATCACAAAGCACCTCTTCCCATGACAAGAAAAATCGATTTAGTTGGCCTAACTAAACCAAAGATTCGAAGAAAAAGTACGAGGCTATAAATAATCATGCATATAAGAGATCAAAGAAAACTCAAATAATATTCATGGATATAGATATGATCATAAACTCAAAGTTCATCGGATCCCAACAAACACACCTCAAAAAGAGTTACATCAAATAGATCTCCAAGAGAGCATTGTATTGAGAATCAAAAGAGAGAGAGGAAGCCATCAAGCTACTACCTACGGACCCTTAGGTCTATGGTGGACTACTCACGCATCATCGGAGAGGCACCAATGAGGTAGATGAACCCCTCCGTGATGGTGTCTAGATTGGATCTCATGGTTCTGAAACTTGCGGCGGCTGGAATTATGTTTCGTCGACTCCCATAGGGTTTTTGAAATATTTGAAAATTTATAGGGCGAAGAGGTGGTGCAGGAGGTCTCCGTAGGGGGCACAACCCCCCTGGGCGCGCCTGGGCTCCTAGGCGCGCCCCGGTGGGTTGTGCTCCCCACGGGCCTCCCCTCTGGTGTATTCTTGGCCCACTGGGTATCTTCTGGTCCAGAAAAAATCTCCAAAAAGTTTAGCTGCATTTGGACTCCGTTTGGTACTGATATTCTGCGAAGTAAAAAACAACAACTGGCACTGGGCACTATGTCAATAGGTTAGTCACAAAAAATGATATAAAATTGCTATAAAATGATAATAAAACATCCAAGAATGATAATATAACAGCATGGAACAAACAAAAATTATAGATACGTTGGAGACGTATCAGTATCCCCAAGCTTAATTCCTACTCGTCCTAGAGTAGGTAAATGATAAAAACAGAATTTTTGATGTGGAATGCTGCCTAGCATGTTCATCACATATTCTTTTTTTTGTAGCATGGACATTTTGACTTTTATATGGCTCAAAGAAATAGTCTAGTTTTGACATGAAGATTTCAATACTCAAGCATATCAACAAGCAACCATGTCTTTCAAAATATCAACATTAAAGCAAGTTATCCCTAGCCCATCATGCTCAATCATTGATCCATTCATGAAACACACTCGCATATTAGCTACATCCAATGCTCAAGTATGATCATAGTGCTCCCTAGTTGGTGCTTTATAAGAGAAGATGGAGACTCAAATAAAAATAAAATTTTATAAAGTAAATAGATAGGCCCTACGCAGAGGGAAGTAGGGATTTGTAGAGATGCCAGAGCTCAAAGCTTAAATTGAGAGATAAATTTTTTTGAGAGGCATACTTTTCCCGTCAACGAAAATGACTGAGTAATTCCGAACGCTTTCCTTGCTAGATATATCATAGGCGGTTCCCAAACATAAAATAAAGTTCATTCCTTTTTCCACCATTCTTTCACAATTCATGGCTAGCCGTATCCATGGATGCCTTCCATACCAACACTTTCCAAGGAATTTATTATTTGACAACATAAAGTAAATTTATTTTCCATTCGGGATGGGCATCCCTATTACCGCCGCACTCTCGTGCAATGACAAGTGAATAAACACTCATCTTGAGAATAGCACATCTAGCATGAAAAATATTGGCCACCCCCTGCCGCTTCATGAGTGGTACGAGCACACAAAAAGGAAATTCATTTTGAAAATTAGAGATGGCACATACAAATTTGCTTAGAACGGCATGGAAATACCGCATATAGGTAGGTATGGTGGACTCATATGGCAAAACAAGATGTAAAGATTTTAGATGCACAAGTAGCATTTTTACTTGGTACAAGTGGAGGCTAGCAAAAAGATTGAGAAGCAACCAACCAAGAAAAGAAAATTCACATAAGCGAGCATTAAGCATAACTAACACCGAATAATGGACCATAAGTAGGATGTAATTTCATTGCATAACTATTGACTTTCGTGCTTGCATAGGGAATCACAAACCTTAACACAATATTCTTACTAAAGCATAATTACTCATCAACATGACTCACATATCACAATCATCATATCTCAAAACTATTACAAAGAATCAAGTTTATTTTGTCCAATGATCTTCATGAAAGTTTTTATTATATCCCTCTTGAATATCTATCACTTTGGGACTAGTTTCATATATTGCAATTGCTTTTGACAAGCTCAAATAAATCTAACTCAAGAACATGAGCATAAAATTTTCATTTCTCAAAATAATATAAGTGAAGCATGAGAGAATTTCTTCAAAAATTTACTAAATCTCAAATTAATCTAAGTGAAGCATGAGAGAATTTCTTCAAAAGTATTAAAGCACACCGTGCTAAAAAATATATAAGTGAAGCACTAGAGCAATTCCATGGCTCAAAAAATTTAAGTGAAGCATGAAGAGCAATTCTAACAAATCATAGCATAATTTTGGCTCTCTCAAATAGGTGTGTCCAGCAAGGATACTTGTGACAAATTAAAAAGCAAAACAAGCAAAGACTCATATAATACAAGACGCTCCAAGCAAAACTCATGATATGTGACAAATAAAAATATAGCTCCAAGTAAAATACCGATGGTCGTTAGAAGAAAGAGGGGATGCCTTCCGGGGCATCCCCAAACTTAGTTGCTTGGTTCTCCTCGAATATTAACTTGGGGTGCCATGGGGCATCCCCAATCTTAGGCTCTTTCCACTCCTTATTCCTTCATCCATCGTGATCCCACCCAAAACTTGAAAACTTCAATCACATAAAACTTAACAAAACCTTCGTGAGATCCGTTAGTATAAGAAAATCAATCTTTACTTTAAGTACTATTGCAAACCCATTCAAATTTTGTTATTGCATTATATATACTGTATTCTAACTTTTCCATGGCTTATATCCCCCGATACAATCCATAGATTCATCAAAATAAGCACACAATGCAAAGAAAACAGAATCTGTCAAACAGAACAGTCTGTAAAGATGCGAATTGTTCTCATACTTAAGTAACTTCAAAACTTCTGAAAAAATAGGAAAATATAGGCAATTTATATATAAATATTGTGTAAAACATTCAGAATTTTTTGTCACTTCTGTGAATTTAAACAATTCTGTTACTGGATGCAAAAGTTTCTATTTTTTAACGGGATCAAATCAACTATCACCAAAGCTATCCCAAAGGCTTTACTTGGCACAAATACGAATTAAAACATAAAAACACAATAATAACAGAGGCATAATTGTGCAAACACTCAAGAACAGAAAGAAAAAGGCAAAAATAAATTTTATTCATTGGGTTGCCTCCCAACAAGCACTATCGTTTTATGCCCCTCGCTAGGCATTGATAATTTTGATGATGCTCGCATGAAGGACAAGAATTGAAATACAAATAGAGCATGATAATACATGTGACAAACACATTTAAGTCTAACATACTTCCGATGTATAGGGATTTTATAAGCAAACAAATTATCAAGACAAGAAATATATGGCATATGCAAGGAAGAGGAAAGAAACAATAGCAATCTCAACATAACGAGATGTAAATTAGTAACATGAAAATTTCTACAACGATATTTTCCTCTCTCATAATAATTACATGTAGGATCATAATCAAATTCAACAATATAGCTATCATATAAAATTTTCTCTTTATGATCCACATGCATAAAAGTTTTATAATCTTCCGAGATAGTGGGATTAACATCAACTAAATTCATGACCTCTCCAAACCCACTTTCATCAAAAATTTCGTAAGATTAAACACTCTCCAAATATGTGGGATTATTTTTACCTAAAGTTGACGCTCTTCCAAACCCACTTTCAATATTATTGCAAACATTATTACCAATATCATTATCATCACGAGGCTTAAATAAATTTTCAAGATCATAAGAAGAATCACCCCAATCATGATCATTGCAATAAGTAGTGGACATAGCAAAATTAGCATCCCCAAGCTTGGGGTTTTGCATATTATTAGCACAATTTACATTAATAGAATTTATGGTAAAATCATTGCAATCATGCTTTTCATTAAAGGAGCTATCATGAATCACTTCATAAATTTCTTCATCACAATTTTCAGATTCACGAATCTCAAGCAAAACTTCATAAAGACAATCTAGTGCACTCAACTCACTAGCAATTAGTTCATCATGATTGGATCTTTTAAAAAGATTAGCAAGTAGATGGGGATCCATATCAATAGATTTTTAGCAAGCGAAGATGCAAGCATATAGAAGGAACATGGCAACACAAGCAAACAAAAGATCAAGCAAGAAAAAGGCAAACGAAAAGAAGGCAAATAAAAAGACAAATATTTTTGTGAAGTGGGAGAGATGAAAACGAGAGGCAAATGGCAAATAATGTAAATTGCAAAGAGATGAGATTTGTGATTAGGAACCTGATAGATGTTGATGATGTCTCCCCGGCAACGGCGCTAGAAATTCCTTTTGATGTCGCTTGAAATTATGTCGGTATTTTCCCCCATTGAGGGATTCCTGGATTAAGGGGTCCTCGTGCTGTCGGCCCATTACATGTGGGCCGGACTGATGGGCTACTATGGGGCTTGATGTTGCTTGAACTATGTCGGTATTTTCCCAAAGAGGAAGGGATGATGCAGTACAACTACGGTAGGTATTTCCCTCAGTTGTGAAACCAAGGTATCAATCCAGTAGGAGAACCAAGCAACACTATGTAAACGGTACCCGCACACAAAGAACAAATACTTGCAACCCGACGCGTAAGAGGGGTTGTCAATCCCTCCACGGTAAAAAGATAGATAAATTCGTGGTACATTGGATAAATAGCTCTCGATAAAACACGAAATAAAATAAGTAATAAAAAAGTGCAGCAAGTTTTTTTGGGTTTTTGCAATAATAGATCTGAAAATAAAAATAGATCTCAAAGCAAATATGATAAAGAATAGACCCAAGGGCCGTAGATTTCACTAGTGGATTCTCTCAAAAAAATAGCACACAGTGGGTAAACAAATTACTGTTGTGAAATTGATAGAAGATTGAATAATTATGACGATATCCGAGGCAATGATCAATATATAGGTATCACGTCCAAGATTAGTAGACCGACTCCTGCCTGCATCTACTACTATTACTCCACACATTGACCGCTATCCAGCATGCATCTAGTGTATTAAGTTCATGGAGAAACGGAGTAATGCAATAAGAACGATGACATGATGTAGACGAGATCTATTCATGTAGGAATAGCCCCCATTGAGGGAGTCCTAGATTAAGGGGTCCTCGTGCTGTCGGCCCATTACATGTGGGCCGGACTGATGGGCTACTATGGGGCTTGATGTTGCTTGAACTATGTCGGTATTTTCCCAAAGAGGAAGGGATGATGCAGCACAGCTACGGTAGGTATTTCCCTCAGTTATGAAACCAAGGTATCAATCCAGTAGGAGAACCAAGCAACACTATATAAACGGTACCTGCACACGAAGAACAAATACTTGCAACCCGACGTGTTAAAGGGGTTGTCAATCCCTTCAGGTAACGGTGCCAGAAATTGCCAAGTTGACAGGATAAAAATTATGATAGATTGGATAAATAGATCTCGAATAAATGTAAAATAAAATAAATGGCAAAAAAATGCAACAAGATATTTTTGGGTTTTTGGTATAATAGATCTGAAAAATAAAGTAGCAAATAATAGATCGGAAAGCAAATATGAAGAAGAATAGACCCGGGGGCCGTAGATTTCACTAGTGTCTTCTCTCGAGAAAAATAGCATACGGTGGGTAAACAAATTACTGTTGGTCAATTGATAGAACTTCAAATAATCATGATGATATCCAGGCAATGATCATTATATAGGCATCACGTCCAAGATTAGTAGACCGACTCCTGCCTGCATCTACTACTATTACTCCACACATCGATCGCTATCCAACATGCATCTAGTGTATTAAGTTCATGGAGAAATGGAGTAATGCAATAAGAACGATGACATGATGTAGACAAGATCTATTCATGTAGGAATAGAATCCATCTTGTTATCCTTAATAGCAACGATACATACGTGTCATGTCCCCTTCTGTCACTGGGATTGAGCACCGTAAGATCGGACCCATCACAAGGCACCTCTTCCCATGGCAATAAAATTCGATCTAGTCGGCCTAACTAAACCAAAGGTTCGAAAAAGAAATACGAGGCTATAAGTAATCATGCATATAAGAGATCAAAGAAACTCAAATAACTTTCATGGATAAAAATATAGATCTGATCATAAACTCAAAGTTCATCGGATCCCAACAAACACACCGCAAAAAGAGTTACATCAAATAGATCTCCAAGAGACCATTGTATTGAGAATCAAAAGAGAGAGAGAGGATGTCATCTAGCTATTAACTACGGACCCGATGGTCTACAATGAACTACTCACGCATCATCGGAGAGGCACCAATGAGGAGGATGAACTACTCTGTGATGGTGTTTAGATTGGATCTGGTGTTTCTGGAACTTGCGGCGGCTGGAATTGTGTTTCGTCGACTTTCCTAGGGTTTTTGAAATATTGGGGTATTTATAGAGCAAATAGGCGGTGCGGGAGGCCACCGAGGTGGGCACAACCCACCAGGGCGCGCCTAGGCCCCCAGGCGCACCCAGGTGGGTTGTGCCCCCCTCGGGGCACCCCTCTGGTACTTCTTCGACCCAAGTTGTTCCTTCTGGTCCATAAAAAATCTCCAAAAAGTTTCGCTGTGTTTGGACTCCGTTTGGTATTGATTTTCTGCGAAGTAAAAAAAAAGGAAAAAACAGGAACTGGCACTGGGCACTATGTCAATAGGTTAGTCCCAAAAAATGATATAAAGTTGCTATAAAATGATTGTAAAACATCCAAGAATGATAATATAACAGCATGGAACAGGCAAAAATTATAGATACGTTGGAGACGTACCAGCATCCCCAAGCTTAATTCCTACTCGTCCTCGAGTAGGTAAATGATAAAAACAGATTTTTTGATGTGGAATGCTGCCTATCATGTTCATCACATTTTATTTTCTTTTGTAGCATGGACATTTGGACTTTCATATGATTTAAAGCAATAGTCTAGTTTTGACATGAAGATTTCAATACTCAAGCATATCAACAAGCAACCATGTCTTTCAAAATATCAACACTAAAGCAAGTTATCCCTAGCCCATCATGCTCAATTATTGATCCATTCATGAACCACACTCGCATATTAGCTACACCCAATGCTCAAGTACGATCATAGTGCCCCTTAGTTGGTGCTTTATAAGAGAAGATGGAGACTCAAATTAAAATAAAAATTGCATAAAGTAAATAGAAAGGCCCTTCGCAGAGGGAAGTAGGGATTTATAGAGGTGCCAGAGCTCAAAGCGAAAAAGATAGAGATAAAACATTTTGGGTGGCATGCTTTTCCTGTCAACAAAAATGATCGAGTAGTTCCCAATACTTTCCATGCTAGATATATCATAGGCGGTTCCCAAACAGAAAATAAAGTTTATTCCTTTTTCCACCATACTTTCACATTCCACGGCTAGATATATCATAGGCGGTTCCCAAACAGAAAATAAAGTAAATTCATTTTTCATTTCGGGACTGGGCATCCCTAATACCTTTGTCGTACTCTTGTGCAATGACAAGTGAATAAACACTCATCTTGAGAATAACAAATCTAGCATGGAAAAATATCAGCCACCCCCTACCGTTTCATGAGCGGTACAAGCACACAAAAAGGAATTTATTTTGAAAATTAGAGATGGCACAACAAATTTGCTTAGAACGGCACGGAAATACTGCATATAGGTAGGTATAGTGGACACATATGGCAAAACTGGGTTTAAGGATTTTGGATGCACAAATAGTATTCCTACTTAGTACAAGTGAAGGCTAGCAAAAAGATTGAGAAGCATCCAACCAAGAAACGAAAAATTTCATAAGCGAGCATTAAGCATAACTAACACCGAATAATGCACCAAAAGTAGGATGTAATTTCATTGCATAACTATTGACTTTCGTGCTTGCATAGGGAATCACAAACCTAACACCAATATTCTTACTAAAACACAATTACTCATCAACATGACTCACATATTATATTATCATATCGCAAAACTATTACAAAGAATCAAGTTTATTTTGTCCAATGATCTTCATGAAAGTTTTTATTATATCCCTCTTGAATATCTATCACTTTGGGACTAGTTTCATATGTTGCTTTTGATAGCTCAAACAAATCTAAGTGAAGAACATGAGCATAGAATTTTCTTCTCTCAAAATAATATAAGTGAAGCATGAGAGAATTTCTTCAAAATTACAAACTCTCAAATAAATCTAAGTGAAGCATGAGAGCATTTATTCAAAAATAATAAAGCACACCGTGCTCAAAAAGATATAAGTGAAGCACTAGAGCAATTCCATAGCTCAAAAAATTTAAGTGAAGCACATAGAGCAATCCTAACAAATCATAGCATAATTTTGGCTCTCTCAAATAGGTGTGTTCAGCAAGGATAGATGACACAAACTAAAAAGCAAAACAAGCAAAGACTCATATAACACAAGGCGCTCCAAGCAAAACTCATGATATGTGACGAATAAAAATATAGCTCCAAGTGAAATTCCGATGGTTGTTTGAAGAAAGAGGGGGTGCCACTCGGGGGCATCCCAAGCTTAGTTGCTTGTTTCTCTTTGGATAATGGCTTGGGGTTCCATGGGGCATCCCCAAGCTTAGGCTCTTCTTACTCCTTATTCCTTCATCCATCGTGATCTCACCCAAAACTTGAAAACTTCAATCACACAAAACTCAACAAAACCTTCGTGAGATCCGTTCGTATAAGAAAACCAATCTTTACTTTAAGTACTGTAGAAAACCCATTCAAATTTTGTTATTGCATTATATCTACTGTATTCTAACTTTACCATAGCTTATACCCCCTGTAGGAGATATGCCCTAGAGGCAATAATAAATGCCCCCCCCCCCCCCCCCCCCCCCCCCCCCCCCCCCCCCCCCCCCCCCCCCCCCCCCCCCCCCCCCCCCCCCCCCCCCCCCCCCCCCCCCCCCCCCCCCCCCCCCCCCCCCCCCCCCCCCCCCCCCTGATGATATACTGATTTATAGCAAATCCTTGGAAGAACATTTGGCACATTTACGTGTTGTTTTTATTGCTCTACGTGATGCATGTTTGTTTGGTAACCTTGGGAAGTGCACCTTTTGCACCGACCGAGTGTCTTTTCGTGGCTATGTTGTTACTCCACAGGGAATTGAAGTTGATAAAGCCAAGATTGAAGCCATTGAGAGTTGGCCGCAGCCCAAAACGGTCACACAAGTGAGGAGTTTTATTGGCCTCGCTGGTTTCTTTAGGCGTTTTGTGAGAGATTTCAGCACCATTGCTGCACCTCTCAATGAGCTTATAAAGAAGGATGTACCTTTTGTTTGGGGTACCGCACAGGAAGAAGCCTTCATGGTATTGAAAGATAAGTTGACACATGCTCCTTTACTCCAACTACCTGACCTTAGAAACATGGCAACATTATTTATGGCCCAAAGAATTTGTTATACATTCTAATCTGAATCTTTGAAACACATTAAAAGTCAAGCAAAACTGAAACGTAGACATGATAAATGGGTTGAATTCATCGAGACTTTCCCATATGTCATTAAACACAAGAAGGTACAGAAAATGTTATTGCTGATGCATTGTCTCGTCGTTATACTATTGTTTCACAACTTGACTTTAAATATTTTGTTTGGAGACCATCAAAGATCAATATATGCATGATGCTAAATTTAAAGATGTATTACAGAATTGTAAAGAAGGGAGAACATGGAACAAGTTCGTCGTTAATGATGGATTTGTGTTTCGTGCTAACAAGCTATGCATTCCAGCTAGCCTCGTTCGTCTTTTGTTGTTGCAGGAGGCGCATGGAGGAGAATTAATGGGACACTTTGGCGTGAAGAAAATGGAGGACGTACTTGCTACACATTTCTCTTGTCCAAAGTTGAGATGGCATGTTGAGCGTTTTGTTGCTCGCTACACTACATGTCAAAAAGCTAAGTCACGACTTAATCCTCATGGTTTATATATGACTTTGCCTGTACCTAGTGTTCCGTGGGAGGATATATCTATGGATTTTGTTTTAGGATTACCTCGAACAAAGAAGGGGAGGGATAACATATTTGTTGTCGTGGATAGATTTTCGAAAATGGCACACTTCATACCATGTCATAAAAGCGATGCTGCTGCTAATGTTGCTGATTTGTTCTTTCGTAAAATTATTCGCTTGCATGGTGTGCCAACTACTATTGTTTCAGATCATGATACTAAATTTCTTAGCCACTTTTGGAGATGTCCCCCCCCCCCCCCCCCCCCCCCCCCCCCCCCCCCCCCCCCCCCCCCCCCCCCCCCCCCCCCCCCCCCCCCCCCCCCCCCCCCCCCCCCCCCCCCCCCCCCCCCCCCCCCCCCCCCCCCCCCCCCCCCCCCCCCCCCCCCCCCCCCCCCCCCCCCCCCCCCCCCCCCCCCCCCCCCCCCCCCCCCCCCCCCCCCCCCCCCCCCCCCCCCCCCCCCCCCCCCCCCCCCCCCCCCCCCCCCCCCCCCCCCCCCCCCCCCCCCCCCCCCCCCCCCCCCCCCCCCCCCCCCCCCCCCCCCCCCCCCCCCCCCCCCCCCCCCCCCCCCCCCCCCCCCCCCCCCCCCCCCCCCCCCCCCCCCCCCCCCCCCCCCCCCCCCCCCCCCCCCCCCCCCCCCCCCCCCCCCCCCCCCCCCCCCCCCCCCCCCCCCCCCCCCCCCCCCCCCCCCCCCCCCCCCCCCCCCCCCCCCCCCCCCCCCCCCCCCCCCCCCCCCCCCCCCCCCCCCCCCCCCCCCCCCCCCCCCCCCCCCCCCCCCCCCCCCCCCCCCCCCCCCCCCCCCCCCCCCCCCCCCCCCCCCCCCCCCCCCCCCCCCCCCCCCCCCCCCCCCCCCCCCCCCCCCCCCCCCCCCCCCCCCCCCCCCCCCCCCCCCCCCCCCCCCCCCCCCCCCCCCCCCCCCCCCCCCCCCCCCCCCCCCCCCCCCCCCCCCCCCCCCCCCCCCCCCCCCCCCCCCCCCCCCCCCCCCCCCCCCCCCCCCCCCCCCCCCCCCCCCCCCCCCCCCCCCCCCCCCCCCCCCCCCCCCCCCCCCCCCCCCCCCCCCCCCCCCCCCCCCCCCCCCCCCCCCCCCCCCCCCCCCCCCCCCCCCCCCCCCCCCCCCCCCCCCCCCCCCCCCCCCCCCCCCCCCCCCCCCCCCCCCCCCCCCCCCCCCCCCCCCCCCCCCCCCCCCCCCCCCCCCCCCCCCCCCCCCCCCCCCCCCCCCCCCCCCCCCCCCCCCCCCCCCCCCCCCCCCCCCCCCCCCCCCCCCCCCCCCCCCCCCCCCCCCCCCCCCCCCCCCCCCCCCCCCCCCCCCCCCCCCCCCCCCCCCCCCCCCCCCCCCCCCCCCCCCCCCCCCCCCCCCCCCCCCCCCCCCCCCCCCCCCCCCCCCCCCCCCCCCCCCCCCCCCCCCCCCCCCCCCCCCCCCCCCCCCCCCCCCCCCCCCCCCCCCCCCCCCCCCCCCCCCCCCCCCCCCCCCCCCCCCCCCCCCCCCCCCCCCCCCCCCCCCCCCCCCCCCCCCCCCCCCCCCCCCCCCCCCCCCCCCCCCCCCCCCCCCCCCCCCCCCCCCCCCCCCCCCCCCCCCCCCCCCCCCCCCCCCCCCCCCCCCCCCCCCCCCCCCCCCCCCCCCCCCCCCCCCCCCCCCCCCGAAACCGGTGAACGTCAGCTACTGGGTAATGACTTAATCACAGAAGCAGAAGAAATGTGCAAAGTCATTCGTGATAACCTCAAAGCAGCTCAATCCCGCCAGAAGAGCTACTATGATAGTAAGCACCGTGATCTGGTTTTCGAGATCGGAGATCATGTTTACCTCCGTGTCTCTCCCATGAAAGGTACTCGTCGCTTCGGTATCAAAGGGAAGCTTGCCCCTAGATACGTGGGACCTTTCAAGATTGTCAGCAAAAGAGGCGACCTCGCCTATCAACTCGAGCTTCCTTCAAACTTTGCAAATGTTCATGATGTGTTCCATGTCTCTCAGCTTCGAAAGTGCTTCAAGACTCCTGACCGCACCGTCAACTTCGAGGACTTTGAGCTCCAAGAAGATCTCTCTTATCGTGAGCACCCAGTTGCTATTCTTGAAGAGACCGAACGCAAGACTCGCAACAAGTCAATCAAATTCCTCAAAGTTAAGTGGTCTCACCATTCCGACCGTGAAGCCACCTGGGAACGCGAGGATCACCTCCGTTCTGAGTACCCGGAGTTCTTTCAGTCCTAGATCTCGGGACGAGATCTTTTCGTAGTGGTGGAGTGTTGTAACGCCCCAGATGTAACTTTCCCCATTTGTACTCCAACTCTTGCCGTTTCCGGTGTCAAGTTATATTTATTTCTCGGGTTCGGGTCCTTGTCTCCGTGTGTTGTTTTCGTTTTCATGCATCTCATACCATGTCATCACGTGCATTGCATTCGCATACATGTTCATCTCATGCATTCGAGCTTTTTCCCCGTTGTCCGTTTTGCATTCCGGCGCTTCGTTCTCCTCCGGTGGTCGTTTCTAGTCTTCTTTCGTGTGTGGGGTTTAAACATTTCCGGATTGGTCCGAGACTTGCCAAGCGGCCTTGGTTTACTACCGGTAGACCTCCTGTCAAGTTTCGTATCATTTGGACTTCGTTTGATACTCCAACGGTTAACCGAGGGACCGAAAAGGCCTCGTGTGTGTTGCAGCCCAACACCCCCCAAATTTGGCCCAAAACCCACCAAACTCTGCTCCATGTCCTAGATCGTTCGATCACGATCGTGTGGGCGAAAACCGCACCTCATTTGGACTCTCCTAGCTCCACCTATGCCTATATATACACCCCTCCGTTTTCGGATCTCTCCCTCTCCCCGAAACCCTAAAAAAAAAAGCAGATCAAACCTCCCCGCACCGACGGACACGTCCGCCCCCAGCCGGACGCGTCCGCCGCCGCGCCCTCGCCCAACCACCGCGTGCCACGTGGACCGCCGCCGCCGCCGCCGCCGCGGGCCGGGAGGCCCGGATCCGGCCCCCGCGACCCGGCTCCTCCACGCGCGCCCCGCCGCCTCCTTCCTCCGCGCGCGCCGCCGCCTCTTCGGGCTCCGGCGACCGGAGCCGCCGTCGTCGCCGCGGGTCTCTCCGGCGAGCCCGAGGCCGGCCGCCGCCCGCACCTCCTCGCCGGCGCGCGGGCCGCCACCGCCGCCGCCGGGCGCTGCTCCGGCCTCCCCCGACCTTCCCGGCGCCGCCCCGGCCTCTCCCCGCTGCTCCGGCCGCCTCCACCGGCTCCGGCGAGCCGTCCCCGGTGAACCTCGGCTTCCGTGCTCCGGCGGTGAACAGTAACCGCCAGATCTGGAAACCCTAGATCCGGTTGACTTTCCCTCTCCCCCTTATTTTTTCGAGCTAACTTTGACTGCTCGTATCTCCGCAACCGTAGCTCCGTTTTGGGCGTATGATATATCAAAATCTTCGTCTCGACATGTACATCATTTCATTCCATTGCATCATTTGCCTTTGAGGTCATCTTGATACCCAAAATGCTGTTAGAAGGAGGCTTCGTGAGTTAAATTGCAGATCCGTTAGTTCATCATGCACTTTTGTCATTTTTGTTATATTTAATCCGTGCATGATATGCCTGTGCCCCTTTGGGATGAATTGTGAAGCATTTTGTCTTCTTTCCAGAGGTGCCTCCCATGCATTTTTAGGATGTGTGTGTTGTCTTGTGCAAGCTTGCGAAGAGAGGTACCTGAGATTGCAGATTTCAGGGACTTAGTGATTTTCACTAAGTCTGGGATATTTTAGTTCATGAGGCTATATGTCCAGCTTGTTTCCTAGCGATCCGTGCCTCTTTTGAGGATGATCAGTAAGGGAGTTTTGATATTTATGTTATGCTCTATCCATCCATGTCCTTGTTGGCATTTGTGGAGTGCTCTAGGTTGACTCAATCGAGCTCAACTTTTGCTTCGTTGTTAATCTGGGCAGATCGTCAACTTGTTTGCGATTTCGCCGATGCTACCGTTAGTGTTCCATGCATGCTATGCCTTCGTTCTTGCCATGTGTAGCTAGCACTTTGTGCCTTCTTGCTGGTTATATTATTTCCTTGCCATGACTTGCACCGTAGTGAGTGCATCGAGCTCGTTTACATGCCTTCGTGAGTTAAATTTCAGCATGTCTCAGTTTTCACTAAGTCTGAAAACTGATTGTGTTCGAGCGATGTTCGTGAGCTCGGTAGAGTATTTTGTGAACCCTTTTGGCCCCAGGTCACTTTGGGTGTTTTATTAAGCTTGTTGAGTAGCTCCATGCCATGTTCTTACTTGTCATGTTCAGATTTTCTATCATGTTGTTTTGCTGCTCCGAAGAGAGCATCGTGATCTGAAATTTCAGACTAGTGTTAATTTCACTAAGTCTGAAATCTGTTTTGCATTTGCGTTTTAGCCATGCTTGTTTGAACCTCTTAATGGATGAATTTGCCTATGGCTCAGTGCTAGTGTTTTGTCAACCATCTTGTGTACATCACTGCCATGTATTTTGTTTTCTTGTTTGGTGGCTGTAGCATGTTCATTTCGTTGCATTTAGATGCCTACTTGCTGTTAATCGCAGACCGGTGTCATATCTTAAAACGTTCGCCATTTCCAAACCGTAGCTCCGATTCCAATGATCTTTATATCGTTTTCAAGCGATTTCATCCCCTCTATCCAGTGGCACACTTGGTTTTCCAAGATGAGGCCAGGTTCATGCATTTCCTGTCATATCTTGCATTTTGCATCCCGCATCGCATCCCGCATAGCATATCGTCATTTCATCATATTGCTTGGACTTGCCCGTGGTTGATTGTATCCTTGTTGCTTGTTTGTCTTGTTGGGTAGAGC